>JANSTW010055378.1:0-11980 GCA_027564275.1 Diadocidia ferruginosa
TAATTTTAGTAATAAAAAAAATTCAAATTTTAAGTCGACAAATGTGGTTCGTTTTTTAGCCCGAACAGAATCTCCAATTTTTTTTATTACCTAACTGTTTCTAAGTTTTACAAATAAAAAGTAAATCATTTTTAAAATTCATCTCCTTGAAAAAATTCTTAAACATATTTTTACATTATTATTTCAAAAATCTCTTAAAAATATTTTTTAATTTTCGTTAACAATTAAAGACAGTGTTAACCCTATAATAAATAAAATATATATAAACAACCTTTTCAAACGAAAAAGGTCCTTGACGTTGATCATTCTTATCTTTGTAATACCACTCCTTCGATTGACTCTCTTCTTGATTCATACCATTTTCAATCACATTTGTCTAAATATGTCCCAATTAATAATTTAACATCTACATTTTTAAAAATTACTTGGTTATAAATTTTAGCTCTATTTGCATGTAGATGTGCCAAAGAAGCCATATCTACTAGTAAAGGAACAACACCTGTTGTAATTAAGTCCCGAACATTGCACTTGTCCAATACAAGTTTACTTATTAAAAATAACTATAATTTGTTAACCTCATTAATAAAAAAAATAATAAGAAAACAACATAAAGTTATTGTTAAAATAAAATATAAAAACCAATAATGCAAGAAATCTTACAAAATGATCTCGCTCTGAAGGGCTCATGCATTTCGACATCATTTCTACAATTTCTTTAGAATCAGAGAAAGAACCAATAGTTATACGATGCCTTTCATAAACAATACCCATTGCTCTCAAACACAAACATTTATAATCAGAGCGAGTAGCAAGCAAAAATCGATGATACACATCATTGAAAAACTTTGACCTAAATATTGCTGACGTAAAAAAATAAAATAAACTTATCTTATCTTATCATATGATAAAAAAGTACGGATTATGAATTGGTGTAGCTTCTTCATTATTTTCATTAAGTAAAAAACGTAAATAATAGTCACCAATACGAATTTCTTCTTGCAAAGATGGGTAAATTACCTAAAATAAATTAATAAATAGTAAATTGGTAGATATTAAAAAAATAATAACCTCAAATTCCGTGTGATTCCATGCTACAAGTGTACCTTGAGGAACACAATCCAATTCATGCTTTAATAACGCAAGCTCTTTTTCAATAGCTTGTCTTAATTCGGATTTTGTTTTTTCATTCCAAATAAGATCTGCTTTTGCTTTATCTAATCCAAACTGGTATTGAAATAAACGCCAATTCGCAGTTGCTTTAATATGACGACGACGTTTTCGTAAAACAACAACATTTTTTTGACTTTTTTCCTAATAAATTTTAAAATAATCACGAAGTATTTTGTATACATAAAATATTAAATATTAAGCAATCGCTTAAGTAATAAAAAAAAAGCTCTAAAATCCCTTAAGAAATCAATATAATAGAAATAATGAAAATACTTCTCTTGGCTGCAAAAATGAAAGTTTGCGCTCCAAATTCCAATGTTGCAACAATGTTTCAAGTCGAGCTTCAATTGCAATTTGCATACTCTTTAAATTATCTTCTAAATGAGATCGTTGTCGTTCATTTGTAGCATCTTCCAAATTGTTTCGTGTAATAATAAGGTCTTTTTCAGAAATAGGTGGCTTTTCTGGTGATTCCAAATAATCAAGTAAACCACGAGGCTAAAAAATTCAAATTAAGTTTAAAATTAACAAATCATTTGACACAACTCTTTATAAAATTAATTATTGCTTCATTAAGAAATGCAATTTATAAAAAATAGCAAAGATTTATTTTTATAGGAACTAGGATTTAATTACTCATTTAATAAAGTTCCCTGATGTAAAACAACAACAATTACTAAATCTATTATATAAATTAAAAAATTAAATAAGTAAATAAGTAAAATAGAGGTCTAAATTGCTATTTTTATTTAACTTTCACTTAAATACTATTGCTTCTGCTTTTTGTATTATTTATGTTTTATGTATTTTTAATTTAATACTAAAATTCATAAAACAATGCATTTACAAAAAAATAAAGGCCTAGCTATTATAAAAAAAAATTTGATAAGGTTATCATTGCATTATATTATATAAAACTTACAATACATCGCCGCAATAGTTCCATTGCAGCCGAATTCTCAGCAATCCACAACGAAATAAGCTGACCACTCAGCTGGCGATTAGTTAAAACCCTTAAATCTTTTCCCTGTGAAAATAGTGCTAATTCTAGATGTTTAAAAAATGCGCCTTCCGTTAATGAAAGATTTTGCATCTTTTTTGAAATTTCTTTTGGGGACTCTTCAATAATGGCCTTCATTACAAGTCCAGCTCCTACATTAATTAGTATTATAAAATAAATTAATAAAAAATACTAATACCTTTAACAATAGTCATTGATGGACTATGAAAAAGTCGATAAAATGATCGACCACGATCTGCAACAAGCTCAAGAATCATGTCAAAAATGTCACCCGGAGATGTTTCACTATATGGAGCACAAACTGCGTAAGTTAAAAAATCTAGCATACTAGCAATAACAAGTGCACCCGTCCCTCGATTCTAAGAAAATAAAATAAGTGTAAATTCATTAATATCTAAAAGGTTTTCTTAAACTTATTAAATAACGTTTTAAAAAAAATTGATCAATTTACAAATACTTGATTTATAAAAATATTTATACACAAATTAATAAATAAAAACAATATACATAATGTTTAACTTAAAAAACAAACATAAAAATCATAAAACAATTTACCACATGATTGACAACAAGTTGAAGAAGATGTTCGACAAAATGACGGCTCGCCAATAAAGATTGTTTGTTTAATTGTTCAAAACGTAACTCATAATTTGAATGCATTGGCTGCATTAATGCACACAACATCTCAACACACGCATTATCAATAGCTTCGTTGTTTTTTTTTAAAACTGCTACAACTAATGGACCAAGACGTTCTCGAATACTAAAAAACAGAAATATTTTAGAAAAAAATAAAGAACATAAATAAGTTATTATTTTACTAAAATTTAGACCCAACCATAAATTCAAAACAAAGATTTCATTAAAAAATGTAAATAAAAGACAATAGTAAATATACTGAAAACTAAGATAATGTCGGCTATAAATATTTTTAATACAGCTGACAGATTTTCTCTTTAATGTGTTTAATATGACCCATCATATAAATTTTGTTTAAATCACAAAAAATGTTAATTACCCGTTTACTGAAGTAAAAGCTTGAAATCCAACTTTTGATGCAAACAGTCTATGAAGACAAGATAATTGAGCTTCAATTTTGTAGATCAAATCAACAGACTTAACTTCGCGCTTTGAATTTACTGCTACAAAAGGTGACGTTGAATTCGCATTGTTCATGTGATTAACAGTATCTACATATGCTTCACACAAAACAGCTTCCAAACACGAAATTATTAAACGACTTTTGCTATCCGGTAAAAAACCCTGTAATAAAAAAGATTTCTGTATGCTATGTTCATCCAAAATAATTAAAAAAAACCTCAGATAAATTAGAATAAGATAAACCATTGTAAGGAATGTTTGCATTGAATCTGCGGATCATATCACTTCTTCGAAGACCAGCTTATATAATAGTATTAGTATATTTAACAGATAGTAAAATATTAGAAATTGAAAAATTCTTATTAAATAATCTATAACTATAAAAATAATATGCAAAAAAACCAACGTGGAACATTAATAATGTGTTTCATAAGCTGTGCCTCTCCGTCCTCGTCTAGTAGTTGAGAAAATGGTAAAATACGTAAAGATTTATCAAATTTTCGAGATGTAACAAAAACTTGGTAGTTTCCTGAAGCCCTAGTTCCATCTATCAATGAAGCCAAAAGAGAATCTCTACAATAATAAAGGTATAATACATAATCAAAAATGTCGAAATGCATTTTATTGATCGTTATAGTATGTAAAAAAATTTGCAACCTTTCATTTGACAAGTAAGCCCTCTCATCGTTATTTTCGTATTCAATAAAAAATTTTTGTGGATCTGAAAGATCACGAACAAGACATACAATCTATAAATTAAAAAAAAAATATACTTAAACCTAAATTTTTGTTACATATAAAATATAAATTAATTTCTATTCAAATTCTAAATTTTACATGTGTATTCTTTAAAATAATTAATACATTTTTTAAAAATCTTGCACATATAACAGAGTATGAAACTGGATCTCGTTCTATTACACATGTTTCACTCAAGCAAATTAATCGACGTATCGGGTTTTCAGCATAGTTCGTAAACTTTTGTACTTTAAATTCAACATATGGAGTCAATTGTTCATCTTTGCTAAAAAATTTAATTTTGTTTAAAACTTTACATACACATGGTTTAAAAATAGTTCATAAAAACCTGCAAAGGCCAAGCCTCGTTTGAAAAAAGTCATCTATAGAAAGAACATCTTTAGAGATAGCAATATCTACAGCAATATACTCAACTGCAAAATTGCGTAAACTTTTTACAAGACCGTCACGTGCATTACTTACAAAAAAATGCTAAAATAATTAAAAATCAATAATTTAAGTAAAAAGTAAAAAACAAACGCGTCGACGTTGTTCAAACATTTCAATCACAAATCCACCTGCTTCATTCGATAGAGATATTTGTTTTATATCTTTATAAGTATAACGTTTAATAACAGTCTTTGAATGTTGATCTATTTGATCTAAAGAGCCAGCAGCTAATTCAAAATATACTGAAATTCGTTCATCTTTCCAACCTCGCTTAAAGCATTCGTATTTCTAAAAAAATTTTTTATTACTAATAAAAATGCAAAAAAGTTTAAAATTTACTGGACGTTCAACTAAGGCATCAGATCCAAATTTAGATTGAAATTTTAATGCTTCTGTCACAATTTCACGAGAGTACTCAGAGCAAAATTTCATAGATTCAAATTTTCCCTTTTTACGAACTTGGATAATAAATACATCTTCAGATCGCACATGGACATCTGCATTCGAATGCCGAATTCTATCATTTGCACACTTAATGGTAAGAAAATCTTCGTAAAGCCACTAAATTTTACAAAACGTAGTTGTATACTAAATACAAAAAAGTAAACCTGATTTGTGATCTCTAAACTTTGAGGATTATATGTCGTAATAGCCAAAGTCCCTATTG
This sequence comes from Diadocidia ferruginosa, assembly GCA_027564275.1. Taxonomy (NCBI): domain Eukaryota; kingdom Metazoa; phylum Arthropoda; class Insecta; order Diptera; family Diadocidiidae; genus Diadocidia; species Diadocidia ferruginosa. The sequence goes on from JANSTW010055378.1 coordinate 5,148, forward strand.
AAAATATACGACGATATCTAAATTTATGTTTAATAAAATTAAAGTAATAATTAATGTACCTTACTTTCCTTTCCATGACAGTTTTGTTACAATATAACAGCAAAGATCTTTATTGTCAATACAAAAACTCGGCTTCATTGCTTTTCATACAAAAAGGTTTAATAAATTAAAAAGTATGTAAAACCTAAAACAAAAAAAAATTACTATAATATAGCCTAATATAAATATTAAAAACTAGAATTGTTATAAATTAAACAAGTTAAATCATACAATAAAATAAAACTTTGTTCACGCATTTACTAATTATTTTAACATAGAATTATTTATTTTTTAGTCAAAAAGTTTGACAATAGAGATTCACAACTCCCCATTTATAACACAATGCCAAATATTCAAATTTAAGTAATTTTAACATTTACAAATAAGTTCCTTATCAATTCTAGTTGATTAAATTTGTTTTTGCATATTTAGCAATTCTATCCCTTTTTTATCTAGCTTCGAAACGCTACGTAATGACATTTAATAAATTAGAAAAAGTGTAACATAATAGCGCCTTGCACCTTAGCTCCTTTATTGTTTCTATTCAGTAGTCTATTTACTAGAATATTTTCACATGCTCTTATTTTCAAAAAGTTTCATTTACATTGGCTCTATACAGCTTGTAATGCGCCTTTTTAAAAAAAATAGAAAATGTGCCTTTTCGTCACAAAAATTAAGGTCTATTAAAACGGTTAAACATCTATTATGGCTCGTAAAGGCTCTTTATTATTAAATAAAATTTAAAGGTGATTTTTTTTATTTGTAACTATTTGTTTTTGTATTTAATAAAAATAAAGCTTTTATAAGTCACCTTAATTGTTTGATCTGTTATGGTTTATGCTATAGATAAATATGGAAAAATATTTAGTTATTCTCAATCTTGAAATAAAAGTTGTTTTCAAGTAAAAAATTTGCAAATCTACTTCGAAAGTATACAATTTTTAAAAATATGTTAATTGGCAAAAAAAATAACGATAGAACTTTATGCAAAATATAAACAAAACAACTACTATAGAGGTTTTCGTAACACAAATCTTTCATTTTCAAAAATGTTAAACAACAAAACCCTGTAGCAAGAAACATGTAAAATAGTCAAAACTTATAGTTTCAGTAAAATATCTAAATTAGTTAGCTGAAATTTGCAAAAAATAATAACAAAACTTATTTCCAGCTATTCTAACTTTTTTTTAAATTATACAAATCTTTCATGAAGACTTTAATTATTTAATTACTGTGGGACAATTTGTTTTAGCATAAAATAATCTTTTTAACGAAAAAATTGAGTTGAAAGTATATGCAACAAATAAAATAAACCTAACATGAGAGAACAAATTTAAGAATTTAAAACATTTTCAGAACCCAATATTTACTTAAGCAACATAAAACATAATAGAAAATAAAAAATTGCAATAATAGATTATGAATTTAAATATTCTTTTTAACATATTGATCAAATATGCTTTTATTAAGTTCTGGAAATGTTTTAGATTTTTATTTTTTTTTATAGTATCCTTCGTAATCGTGACCACTAAAGTTTGATTTAGTGGGCGAAAGCCGATAGTGAGAAGATTGATACCTTTTTGTCTTTGCATTTTCTTCAATACGTCGCTTTCTATTTGAAGCATAAGGAATTAGCTAAAAAATTTTAAAGTTTTATAATTGTAATTCAATTGAATAAGCTTTAACATGCAAAAATTTCAAAGCATACAGCTTAATTACAAATTGGAATAGTTAGCAATATGCCAAACAAAACTAAGAAATTTAAACAACAAGTGCAATTAAAGACAAAAAGAAATAAATTTTAATTCATCAATCTTACTAAATTTATAATGTGAACTAATTATGCACCTTTAAAGATGATTGTGGTGACGACATTAAAGATGATGTAGGCATGGAAGTTGTCGTTTTCGACCATTTTCTAAACAGCTTTTCCAAATCATCAGGAGAAATTTTTATTAATGAACGATTTTCCTTTCTTTTTTCGTTTTTATGTTGACTTTTACTTTTTTTATAACGTTTAAGCTTTTTTACAGCATCAAGTATTGCTAATGTGTCTGATGAAAGAGACGAACCCGATGCAGAAGAATAAGCAGATGATGATGCTGTTGAAGAATTAGACGAAGAACGCCTACGTCGATTTTGGTCCTCGTTATGTCTACGATGAAGATGTTTGTAGTAGCGATTATAATCTTTATGCTTACGGTGTAAAAAATTACGCGAATTTGAGCAAGAAAAATCTGATGCATTATCAGTTACACCCAAGTAGGATGAAATAGGAACGTCAATATTTCTGCGCGCTTTATTTAGTCTAAATATTGTTGCAAATTATTTCCCAAAATTAAAAAAAATATATTTAAAAGTTATCATTATAAATTTAAAAAAAACTTTTTTCTTTACACAAAAAATAAAAATTTTATAAAATCAAGCACTAAAATCTAATTTGAAGAATAATTAACAAACATCTCTTGAGAAATAGATGATGATCGTAATCTTTTTGCCACAGGACTAACTCTCTGAAGATCGTTAAAATAATCTTGCAGTTGTCCAGCGCAATTTTTCAAATAAGTATCAGTTTTAGCTAAGTTCTTCTCGATTTGAAATGAAATTTGACGTTGAGCAACCCTTGATTTACAGCCTCTTGCTTCCGTTTCAACCTTACGTTTTCGATCATTCAACATTGCCATAGCACGCTGCGTATTAGAAGGATAATTACGTAATTGCTTTGATGAATTAATATCTTTGTACATTCTCCTGGAATATGCAGGAGAACGTGTTCTTAAACGTCTATCATTATCTAAAACATAAAAAATAAACTCGCTCGTATAATATTTGTATTATTTTTTTTAAAACAAAACATTTGTTGCACTTTGCTTAATATACCAAATTATCCAATATAAAGTTTGTCTATTCAGTTTAAATTAATACCATTATAAAATGGTCCGCATGATTTAGCTCGAGATCTGTTTAAGTTTGCATTGGAAGTAATACATTTATCAAACAGAGTAGTAAAACGTCCATTTCTAGTCGGATAATCTAATAAAAAGAATGATAAAGTTAACTTTTCAGTGTAATACAAAAAATACATACAATCAATAGTACGAGAAACGCTTTTTGCTCGTTCATTTCGAGTACGTATGGGAGATATCTCGTACCCACGTTGATAATAAATGGACCTTCGTCTGGGTGAAACCTAAAAACCAAATGTTGAACACAAAAAATCAATAAAAGTATGTAAATGCGATACCGGACAGTAATAAACATTTTGGTCATTTTTATACTGACCATGATCACCAAAATTAATAACCGACTTAGAACGTCGACTGCGTCTAGGATTAGTCACAGCATTTTGATAAATTGGTGGATGAGAAAAACCGCTGCTATTAAATCCTAAAAATTAAAAAGGCTATTTTTAAAAAAAATTACACTAAAAAAAACTTAAAAACTACATTTTTTTGCATAATACTAAAGCAAAAATTTTATTAAATAGGTTGAATTTATCCAAATCAATTTCTTGTACAAGTGAGTGCAAAAAGCTAATCGACACCAAGACCAATTTTTAAAGTAATATTTTAGAAACCTACTAAGTTTTTCTTAAAACAAGTTTCTCAGTCAAAGTTTAAAATAACACTTATTTGATTCCTCACGCAATGTATCACACCCATTTATATAAATGACATTTTCATTCTCATTTTGTCTCAATGTAGACTGACCCTTACGTACGACAACATTTAAAGCGAGAGCAAAATTTCATCATAGGCTGAATACTTTGAGTCATAGTTTTTTATTTTTTAATAGAAGAGTAGTACTATAAGCAAAAATGTCACCTTGTTGAATTGTACAATGTTTTGCTGTAATTATTGAAGAAACACCAATCAGTTTTTGATAGACTAACACAATTGAAATCAAATGTATTATCGTGACACTGACAAAGACGACGCTTGTAATTTTTACAGTAAACATAAAGTTTGTTTAAATGATATAAGTCATTTTCACTCCTCTACAATTTCCGATTAATATTTAACTTTTATAAACAGTATAAATTAGCGTAATTACATCGACTAAATTTTAAGATGTTTTTTTTATGTAATACATGTAAAATTTAATATAAATCTACATAAATAAAAATTAGGAGGTTTTATTTCATTCACATTGTAAAAGTTACCCAGAAATTGTAGATATGAGAATATGACTTAAATCATAAAAATCAACATTAAGTAAAAATTAAGAGCGTTTTCTTCGTCAAAGTCAAGATGATAGTGCTACATGTGATTTCAACTGTGTTATTTCATCAAAAACTGTGATTGGTGCTATTTCAATAACCTTGCAAAACATTGTACAATTTAACAATGTGAAACTTTTGTTTATATAGTACAACTGTTCTATTACAAAATAAAAACTAAGAATAAACCTAATTATTAAGTTGATACAAAATGAGAACAAAAATGTCGCTTCCATAAATCATGGATGTGATACATTGCGTAAAGAATCAAGTACCATCTCCTAAAAATAAAGGTCGAGGCGAGGCTACAATAGATTCTAAAAAAATAACGTCATCACTATCATCATTATCTGAACTCCTGGGAACAGAAGCAGAATTTAACGCTGGCCTGCCAACCAATGGTATAACACCCTCCCCAAACATGCTCTGACATTGGTGTACTGGTTCTATATTAGAATGCAACGAAAAAGTTGAATTAAACTAAACATAAAAATAAAATATTACAATTAAATAAAGTTTTTGAAACTAAATATTAACCAAAAAATAAATTAGATAAATAATAGTACTTTTTACTTAATAAAAAACAAATATATTTACATGAATATCAGAAGGTTTTTTATGTGAAAGCACTTCTATTTCCACCTCATTTTCATCAAGGGTAATTGGTAAAAAGCAGTTTTCCTTAGGAAAATTTTCAGTTTCAACAGTTTTTTCCACGCAATTTGATAAATTTTTTGAACTTTTATTCGAAAAATGTTCGACATCTTCTTCAAGCTCATCCAATAAAAAATATTCATCACTAACAACTAAAATTTAATTCTTGACAATATCAAAAAAACCTTCATCTTCAATATTTTTCCTTTCATTTAATTAACATAGTATAAAAACATACCAGAACTCTTATCAGTCAAACCATGAAGTACATTAGAATCACAGTCCTAAGAATTTTATCATTTTAAAATATAATTCTAACATTTTTAAAGATAGCATATTTATTTTAAAAAACAAAAAAATAAAAAATAAGTTTATCTAAATAAATGCCTTTAATTAAAAAAAAATTCACAAAAATTCAATTAAAAAGATTTTGTAAACCATATTAGCAGATATATTGCCTGTTAAATCATAATTAGTCGCATTAGATGTGCTAACGGATTTATGCTGTAAGTCATTAAGTTCTATATTTATCAAATTAATATTGAAATTATCCTGCAGTTGTTTATTAGAAATTGATAAAAAATCCGACTGCGATTCTGGTTCATTAGAAATAAATAATTCCGATGAATTTATATCGTCGTCAGCGAAATCTTCTGAAGAAATAAATGTGGTGTTTAATGATACAACTTGTTTTAAAATTATAATAAAAAATTATTATTGTATGTATCAACTCACTTAAAATTTCATTTGTATTTTCAGCAGCAACACGAATTGCTTCTGAAATATCATCATCAACAGTTTCATCAATTCCATCACATTTATTTAAAATGCTTAAATCCATTTCTGCAATAAGCTAAAACTAAGTAAAGTTAACAAATGGATTAACTACACTTTAATATACTGCAAAAATTATAAACAATTTAAAATAACATAAAAAAAAGTTCTTTAAAGTATAACGTCCATAAGTACGAATTCTTCGAATTCAATCTAACTAACTCTGACCAAGTTTTCTTTAAAGTAAAAAAGATAGATAAATACTAAAAGTATTCTTAAATATGACTTACTTTTTCATGACTCAAGTTATCATCCAATAAAGCCGCATTAATAAATGCTAATCGTTCTTCCATAGTCACCTGATTATCTATTTTAAGACTCTTCATTTGAAATAAACACTGAATATCATTACCATCTGTCATCTCCTTAACACGGATACATTTACGTTTATATATTAAAATTCAACAAAAAATATACAAAGATTAGTTTGAATAAAATTTTAAAAAGCGTCCGCTTAACAAAACAATTAAAAAATAAAAGAAAAAATATATATATTACATATAAAAAGTTTAATCTGTAATTTAATATGTCAATACATTAGTAATAATCAACTACATAATTAAAAAATGGTATAGGTATAGTAGTAGCAAATAATAAAAAAAATCTTTAACTATAGACAAAAACTATTATAATTTATAGCAACCCTCTTGACAAATTTTTATTCAATATAATTTATATTTAAAAAAGTACACTAATAAGTTTTCTTTGGTTAAAAAACGCATACAATTTGCTAATTAATTAATAATTTGTGCGAAAAAATTTTGTGAATCAAATTTGCATAGATGTTTCTCTCGCCTAAAATATTAATTTTAACGTTAGAGTGGTTAACAAAAAAGCGCCAATTTAAAATGAAGAATAGATTTTACGGCTATATAATTTCTTTATTTTACATATTAGAATTTTTGTTTCTTTAATTTGTTATGTTTATTAATATTATTATAACTTTATTAAGCTTTGATTTTAACTACTATATGAGTACTTTTTTCTCTCAATATTGTTTTTTACAGGCTACTTTTGTGGTTTCTTTTTAATACAATTAGATCATTTAAGCTTGTTACTAATATTAATGTTTTTAATGTTATCAGTT
>JANSTW010055389.1:0-11979 GCA_027564275.1 Diadocidia ferruginosa
ACGAATATTTCGTTGAAGGAGCTGTTATGTTATGCATCCGTAACCTGGCTCAGTCGGTAGAGCATGAGACACCTAATAATTCCCTGATGTTGGGCGCCAAATGTAATGTCCTTTTAAGACACTATAGTCAGTAAACTGTATTTGAAATAAAAATCAAAAAATGTGATTAAAAATGGCAAAAATATTGTCATTTTTTTAAATTGATATTGACGTTTTTTTTATCAAGTTCGGCGCCAAATGTAATGTACTTTATTTTAATAATAAGACAGTTTAGCTCAGTCAGTAAATTGTGTTCGAATTAAAAATAAATAATTTAATTCAAAATGGCTAAAAATCAATTTAGTTGTTATATATTGATATCCGAGTTTTTGTTTATCATTTTTATTTATAAATTGATATAGACATTTTTCTCTTATCAAGTTGGGCGCCAAATGTAATGTATTTTCTTTTAATAATAAGTTTCTAGCTCAGTTAGTAAATTGTGTTTAAATTAAAAATGAATAATTTAAATCGAAACAACTTTTATTGATATCATTTTTTTTATCATTTTGGTGCCAAATGTGATGTCCTTTCTTATAATAATAAGACATTAGCTCAGTCAGTGAATTGTATTTGAATTAAAAATTAAATTTAAAAATGTTTGGCGCCAAATGTAATGTCCTTTTTAATAATAAACCACTAGTCAGTAACTTGTATTCGAACAAAAAACGACAAATAAAAACGTAGACGCCAAATGTAATGTAATTTCTTTTAATAATAAAACGCTAGCTCGTGAGTAAATTTTATTTGAAATACAAATTATTAAATTCAAAATGGTTTTAAATGAATTGAATATTTAATTTTAATGATATTGTAGATTTTTTATCATGTTGGGCGCCAAATGTAATGTAATGTATTTTTTATAATAAGACACTCAAACTCAATCAGTAAATTGTATTTTAATTAAAAATTACCATGTCTACATTCAGCTAAAAATGAATTGTTGTTGTTTTCCGTTAAAAAATTTACGAAATTGCGTGTTGTCATATCCTTTTCTGTATTGTACTTCTACTTTTGCTTACGTATTTTTTTTTCTATTTACAGTCCAAATCGTACACCTCAATTTGACGAACGACCGAAAACACCGGAATGGGACGACGATGACGACGACGATAATACACGTCCAGTAAGTCGACAAAGTCACGACTCAAGCTTTATAATGGCCGGCAAGAGTCCGCGATCGATACGAAGTTCACCCAGGACCAACACTTCTCCGCATTCAATGACATTGGGTGATTCGACACCCCTCTATGATGAAAACTAATATCTTATAGACAGAATTATCCAAGCTTTTAATTTAATAATGTTTTTTTTTGCCGCCCAATTTCCGCCATTTTTTTAAATCAGTTTTTTTAAATTTCCACAATCCTTAAAAAAAACAAAATTGTTTTAAATTGTAGTTATAATAAATATTGAATTACAAAAAATAAAAATATAAATATTGAGTAAAACAAACAAAAATTTAAAAATCGCGCAAGTACATGCGGCTCTTAAAACATTTATGAAATATAATTATAAATCTTATTATTTGCAAATTGTATGCGAAATTGTAATAAAACATAACTAAGCAATGATCATTATTAATAATAATTAAAAAAACAATATTATTTTAAAGAATGGACGACAACAGAACATTAATAAATTTATTATTATCATTGAATAATATTATAATATATAATTATATAATGAAGAATAAATAAAAATAAACAAGTTAACGAATTATTTAATATAAGAAAATGGTTTTTTTATTCAATTCTGAAAGTCGTTCATTTTAAATTGTTTTTTATTTATCCATTCTGCAACCATTAGAACTAAAATTGTAGCCCTAGTCAAGACCTTTCATTTGACACCACACAACCCCTATAAATGTGTATATATTTCGATATTTTTTATACGAACGTTATAAGCCCCTCCCATTTTCAAAGGGTGGGTTATCCCCTTAATTCACACTACAAAAATTGTAATTTTAATACCAGTATATGTAGGTATGACAACAACAATATTGCATTTTAAAACTTTTGCATTCAAGCTTTAACCCCTTCGCCTGCCGAAAGGGTGGATTTCCCCTAAAATGTATAGTATATTTGTTTTTGTTATGAGGCCATAAATATGAACTACAGAATACATACAATGTATTAAAATTGTATATATCCTCTGACAGTACAGTCAAAAAGCCCTTTAGCATCTCCCCCTCCGAAAGAAGTCGCGCGCCGCAAACTCCAAGAATAAAAGTTGTTCAGGGGAGACCCCTACCCTCTACAAAGTTTGGGGAGGATCCAAGCGCGAGGGGGAGAATTCTAAACAATTCATAGCCATCGGTTTTATGCTCAATGTAAATATTAAAAATAAAAATTAAATTACTTTATTTCAAATCTTAAAAGGGGAACATTAAAAATTGTGTGGCTGCAGAATTGCCAAGAATTTGAGATATTGCTAGAATAGCTTAGCGGTAGCGTGACTCGATTCATGGCGATCACACATATTGAATTCAACATATTCAACATTCTCAACACAATCTTCTTTCAACAATGACCGCACCCAAGTCGACAAATCGATCGAAATGTCAAATGTAAATTTTGCGCAAATCGATTATTTTCTAAAATTTTTCCAAACACAAATGGCCGACGATCTTACAATTTCTTTGTGAAAATGTATAAATAAACGTAATTTGTGCCAATTAAATCCTACGAAAATATCAAATTTATAGAAGCGAAGGTTCCGCAAATATGCATATAAAACAGGTTGGTAGAAAACTTCGATTTGAAGTCGGGGAAATTGAACAAAATAGCTTCCTGGCAACTTTTAAGGTTATGTTTTTTGACGCTTTTTTAATTTTTTCTACAATTTCCAGATAATTATTCAGGGTTTCAAGAGTTATCGGGAACAGACAATTGTTGAACCCTTTGATAAGCGACACAATGTGGTGGTCGGTCGAAACGGGTCGGGAAAAAGTAATTTTTTCTACGGTAAGTTACATGGGCTCTGCCCCGCCATCAAATTTCTTGAACCAGAAATTAGATATTTTGTATGTCAAATTAATTCAAATGATTTATTTTAGCTATACAATTCGTGCTTAGTGATGAGTTCACCCATTTACGTCCCGAACAGCGGCAGGCTTTGCTGCACGAAGGGACCGGATCAAGAGTAATGTCTGCTTATGTTGAGATTATCTTTGACAATACAGATAATCGAGTTCCGGTAATTAGATATAGTTAGCATCACTAAGGTCTTGAAAATTGTAATAATTTCTTTTTAGATTGATAAAGATGAGATATTCTTGCGTCGTGTTATTGGCGCCAAAAAGGATCAATATTTTCTCAACAAGAAGGTTGTTCCACGCACAGAAGTCGTAAATCTCTTAGAATCGGCTGGATTTTCCAATTCCAATCCGTACTATATTGTAAAACAAGGTAAAATTAATCAAATGGCCACAGCACCAGACGCACATCGACTAAAATTATTGCGAGAAGTTGCTGGCACTCGTGTTTACGATGAACGAAAAGAAGAATCGATGAATATTCTTCGTGAAACAGAAGGAAAAGTAGAGAAAATTACCGAGTTCTTGCAAACAATTGAAGATCGCCTGAAGACACTGGAAGAAGAAAAGGAAGAACTGAAAGAGTATCAACGATGGGACAAGGCAAGACGGACTCTTGAATATATTATTCATGAAACTGAACTGAAGGAGACGCGAAAAGCACTAGAAGATCTAGACTCACAGCGAAAATCTTCGGGCGATAAACAGAAACAATTCAATATGGAAATTCAAAAGGCACAGGAAAAAATTAAAGGTTTCCAGAAGAGTTTGAAAGATGCCAAAAAAGAGGTGGCCGCATCAAAGGACGATAAATCTGTATTGACGACCGAACAGCAACAATTGTTACGCGAGAAAACAAAACTTGATTTAACAATTGTCGATTTAACCGACGAAGTTCAGGGAGACAATAAATCAAAAGAACGTGCAGAATTGGAATTGGAACGATTAAAGATGACAATTGCCGAAAAAGAAAAGGAATTGGATGACGTGCGCCCTCGCTACGAGGCGATGCGTCGTAAAGAAGAAGATTATTCGCGTGAACTTTCGCTCAAGGAACAGAAACGCAAAGAACTGTATGCAAAGCAAGGGCGACATTCACAGTTTGCGTCGCGAGAAGATCGTGACAAATGGATTCAGAATGAGCTGAAGTCGTTGAGCAAACAAATTAAAGACAAAATAACACATCAGAATAAGTTGAGCGATGACTTGAAGCGTGATGCGGCCAAACAAAAGGAATTGGAACGCAAAATCGAAGAGCACTCGCTAGAGGTGGACCAAATGCGCGGACAAATCGATGAGCATAATAAACAGTATTATGATTTGAAGAAGAAAAAAGATCATCATCAGTCAGCTCGAAAGTAAAAAAACTAACCTTAATAAGGAATCGTCTTAAAACTTACAAAATTATTGTTCAATTTCAGTGAACTTTGGCGCAAAGAAACACAGATGACACAAAATCTTTCGGCCCACAAGGAAGAGTTGGCCAAGGCCGATCAGGCCCTACGATCAATGGCTGGCCGAGTAAGTGCCTTTTTTGACATTTTATTATTTCGTCGTGAATACTGAGATGGTTTTCATGATTTTGAAAAGGATTCCTGTAATTATTTCTATTAATCCTTAGAATTGTTTCCTTCATTTTCGCAATTTCTGAAATGCACCCTTTTTCTGAACTTATTTTTTTAATCTCAGACTGAGTTCTTGCCACTTCGAAAGATTTCAGTAACTTTTCGATTTGATTTTACTTCTAGTTTTCGTAATTAGCTGATTTCTTTGAGTTTTCTGAAATAATTTTTGTAATTTCTCAAGTTTTCGTTTTTTTCTGAATTTATTTCTTTTTTCGAAATGATTTTAGGTACTTTTCGAATAGATTTACGTAACTTCGGAAATTAGTGTCGTAAATTTCGAAATAATTTCCATATTTTCTCAATTTATTTCGGTTTTTACTGACGTTATTTCTTATTTTCGAAATGATTTTAGTAATTTTCGAAATGATTGATTTTTTACTTTGTATTTCCGTAAATTTCTGAATTACTTGCAGACCCCCATTCCCCCTCCCATCTGTAAAATGCTTTTTCGAATATTCCTGGATTCGTGATAATAAATTTCGTCTATTTTTAGCCAATTTTAAATGGTCGTGATTCGGTACGAAAAGTGCTGGACGCATTTTTGGATCGTGGCGGACCAAATGCAGAAATTGCCAAAGCCTATTATGGTCCGGTCATCGAGAATTTTAGTTGTGACAAGACAATATATACAGCCGTCGAAGTAATAAAAAAGATTTTCTAGTTTTAAACGATTTTTATAAATTTTGAATTATTTAGGTAACAGCCGGTAATCGTCTGTTTCATCATATCGTCGAATCGGATCGTGTTGGCACACAAATTCTAAAGGAAATGAACAAGCTAAAGTTGCCCGGTGAAGTGACCTTTATGCCTTTGAATCGATTGCAGGTGAAAATTCACGATTATCCAGACGATCCAGATTCGATTCCGATGATTTCCAAACTGAAATACGAAGAACTGTACGACAAAGCGTTGCGATACATTTTCGGCAAGACACTTATTTGTCGTAATTTAGAAAGAGCCACAGAGTTGGCCAAGAGTACCGGTCTGGATTGTGTTACGCTTGAGGGTGATCAAGTCTCGTCGAAGGGTTGCCTAACCGGTGGCTACTTTAATACATCACGATCGCGCTTGGAAATGCAAAAGAAGCGAAGCGAATACATGGACATGATCAAGGATTTCGAAGAGGAGCTAATGAACTTACGTAATGAGCTCAAAACTACCGAATCAAATATCAACAGTGTTGTGTCGGAGATGCAGAAAACCGAAACGAAACAAGGCAAGTCGAAAGATATTTTCGATAAAGTTCAAGCCGACATTCGCTTAATGAAAGAGGAGCTTACGCGCATCGATCGTTTTCGTAATCCAAAGGAACGTTCAGTGGCCCAGTGCAAGTCCAGTTTAGAGGCAATGAACAGCACGAAAGAAGGGCTGGAAAGTGAACTACACCAAGAACTTATGTCTCAATTGTCCGTTCAGGATCAACGTGAGGTGGACACACTGAACGATGACATCCGACGTTTAAATCAAGAAAACAAAGAAGCGTTCAGCGCTCGTATGCAACTTGAGGTGAAAAAAAATAAACTGGACAATTTACTGACGAACAATCTAAATCGTCGACGTGACGAATTGGTGTTGGCCTTACAAGAGATCAGCGTCGAAGATCGTAAACGTAAATTGCAAATTTGTAGAAACGAGCTGACCGAAGTGGAGAAACGGGTCGGTAAAGTAAATCAAGATTTACATGAAATGGACAAGAAAGTGCAGGATGCAATGAAAAGTCAAAAATCATTCCAAAAGGATTTGGAAGTGTGGACGGTAAAGGAGAAGGAGGCTCAAGAGAAAATCGAAGAAGATTCGAAAAAATCGGAAAAATGGGCAGCCAAAGAGAATTTGCTGCGTCAAAAAATCGACGAGTGTACGGAGAAAATTGCCGGTTTAGGAGCATTGCCACAAGTGGATCCATCCTATACGAGAATGTCGCTGAAAAATGTAAGTATTCGTATAATAGCAAATATTTGTTCTCTAATTTTGTGTCGTTAATTTTCAGCTGTTCAAAGAATTGGAAAAGGCCAATCAACATCTAAAGAAATACAATCACGTCAACAAAAAGGCTTTGGATCAATTTCTCAGTTTTTCCGAACAAAAGGAGAAACTGTACAAACGTAAAGAAGAGTTGGACATTGGCGATCAGAAGATTCGAGAACTTATGCAAAATTTAGAAATGCGAAAAGTCGAGGCCATTCAATTCACATTCAAACAAGTGGCCAAATATTTTACCTCAGTTTTTAAGAAATTGGTGCCCCAGGGATCGGGCCATTTGGTGTTGAAGACGAAAGACAGCGATGGAAACGAAGTTGACCCCGAAGTAGCGTCATCCGATGAATTCATTGGCATTGGCATAAGAGTTTCATTTTTGTCCGGATCGGATGCTGAGATGCGTGAAATGAATCAGCTGTCGGGTGGACAAAAATCACTTGTTGCACTTGCGCTAATTTTTTCAATTCAAAAATGTGATCCTGCTCCCTTCTATCTATTCGATGAAATTGATCAAGTAAATAGGCGAATATTTTTGGGCGATAGAGCAGGAGAGCGAATATACTCCAAACTTCGATGAACTTAGTTAAGAGTCGCCTAAAAGTGCAATTCTTGCATTTAGAGCTGACTTGAGATGGACCAGAACTATCTCTTGTAGAACCAGGCAGACCTGGATTTCCTACAACCAAAATAGATCAGATGCACTTATGGGTCTATCTCGTTTGGACATCTCGAGATTGATTGCGGTTCTCTCTGGCCACTGGGCTATCGGCATCCATGCGGCTAGGTTGAGGATCCCACACAATGTGAGATTTCGATTTTCGCGATGTAAACGAACCAGACACGGTTCCTGGGGAACCATACACTTACTGACTTGGCTAAGTTAGCTGTCACGAAGATCAGATCTCCTTGTTTCTCTTAATTCAACTAGGTGGATCTAATGGGTCTGTCTTAGTTTGACATTCCAGGTTTTTCGTTTCTTGTGGTATCAAAAATGTAATTTTCTGCTAATTGAAGTCTAGCTAGCTGGTGTTTGCTAGACTTTCCACTGTAACCAACCAACCAACCTTGACTATTGTGCTGGGATGGGGTTTAAAGTTTTAAAATTCAATATTTGTATGCCAAACTTATACAAAATGGAAGGGTGGGTAAAATAAAAAGTTTTGTATTGTAAACTTAAAGGGGGCACACCCCTTTCAAAATGTGGAGGGGCTTAACGTTTGTATGAAAAATATCAAAAATAAATATTAATATGGGTTGTGTGGATTCAAATAAAAGGTCTTGACATTAGGTATAATTTTAGTTCTAATAGTTTTACTTCATCGTTCTTCTTTCATTTCCCAGGAGGGGTTAACAGATGTCTTAGAAAGGTAAATATAATTGCCTGTCTAGGTGTTCAAGGGAGAACGATGTTAAACCCTTAGAACTGAAATTGTAGTATATAATACCCAAGAGCTTAAACAAGCTTAAATCACACGAAAACTTACATATTTCTTGAGTCTTCACTAAAAACTGATAAAAAACGATTAAATTTCCCTTCTTAAAATCACAAACAAAGCGAAAGGTTTATATATTGGGTTTAAGAATTATTTTCGTAGTGAATATTTTTTCCTATACGTTTTGCCGTATAAATTTAAATTCACTTCAAATTGTTGTTGTTTTCTGTACAAAATTTCGATGGCTTATTTTTACGAAATTGGGTATTGTCGTGTCTCTTTAATCTAGCACCTCTAACCCACACAACATATAAAAATATTTTTGATATTTTAATTTCTTTTGCCCCTCCATATTTTGAAAAGGGTGTACCCTCTTATGTTCACACTACAAATTGTCATATTTTACCAACCGTTCCATTTTGCATAGGTTTGCATACAAACTTTAAACCCTGCTCATGCCTAAAGAGGGCGTTTCTCCCAAAAGTCATAGTAAATTATGCAGGTACAACGATTCATTACAAAAACGCCCGTTGGGCGTGTTCGCTCTCCTGCTCTTCAGCCTATTTTTGTTGATCATCTTTAAAATTATTCATTATTTTAGGCCTTAGATGCACAGCACAGAAAAGCCGTCGCCGACATGATACACGAACTGAGTACCAATGCTCAATTCATTACGACCACCTTTCGACCCGAACTACTTGAACATGCCCACAAATTCTACGGCGTTCGTTTCAGAAACAAAGTGTCACATGTGGACTGTGTGACACGTGAGGTGGCCAGAGATTTCGTCGAAGATGATACAACACATGGATAGATATGCGAATTAGAATTATTTTTTTTCTCAATCTCGGTTTATGTTTTCACACGTTTTTAGTCGTAAATTATTATCGTTAAATTAAATTGTATTTTAATATAAAAAATAATTTTTAATATTGTGGTAAAGATGAAATTAATTTTCATGGCCAGTATATATAAATATAGAATTTAGTTTGTGAGTCAAGTTAAAATATGCTTCTGAGCGATTTGTTGCGCAACAATTTTTTTATAGCTCCTATAGCACGATCTATGCAGTAAAAAATAAATTTTGTTAAATTGTTGCTTGTATGTATTTTCGAACTTGTAGTTTTAGGTCTTAACACTAATACAACATACAGCTAGCTGGAGCCACATAATATTGCAAAAATATTCACTTTTCGTTGATCGATTAGCCTGTTCCTAAATTTTTTAAATTTATACAGCATAAGGTTCGACCGATTTTTGTACAATATTGTTAAAAGTCGGTCAAACATTTTGTGATGGCAAACTTTTGGAAAAATCGTTGGAACTTTGCGTAAAGACCTAAAACTAAAAATTTTAAGATACATACAAGTAAATATTAGGCTCAATTTCAATGTGTTTCATGGACCAAGTTATGAATCTAAAAGGAAAAAAGTTGCGCCACAAATCGTTCTGGCGTAGTTCCTACTTCCTAGGATAGCTAACTTAAACTTAGAACGTCTCAGCTAATGGTCCAGAATAACAAACACATTTTTTCATGAGATCATAATTCTTATAATAATTTATTTTCTGTATGGTCAGTTAACATAATATATAATTAAAATTCAACAAAGTCAAATAATTCACTTAAAATTAAACTCGCAATCGTCGCTTATAAATTACGTCTTATTTCATATAGAATTAATTTATAATTTTGAAAAAACTAACTAAAATTAATTTAAATTTAAAAACTAATCGAATGCGAAATCATCGTATAATTAAAATTAAATGAAAATCTGGCAAAAATTATTAATTAAGATTAATTTAAGGCCCAGCAGCAATATGGAGGATTTTTAAATTGTAAAACCAAGACAGAACTTTTAGAATACCTTGGTAAAACTAATCCTGTGTAATTGGATCGCTGGGTCTTCATGAGTTCAAACTTTAATTATAATAATTATAATTAATTCAATTTAAATTTTTGGTATACCCAAAAACTTTAAAGTTATCTTTAAATTAATTGTGCATTTTTAGGACATTTCTTTATATAGTCCTTGATATTTTACTTAATTAAGTCAACCGCATACATGCTGTTCCAATCTCGTTCAAAGACACTGGCCAAATCACTGCGTATCGTTGAAACGGTTTCGTTTCGATCGTGTTCCGTATCCTGCATGATCAAACCGATTCCGGCAGTATTTATAAAATAATCACCAGACCAATTTGATGTGCCAATGTAAGCGGTTCGTTCGGTCACCATGTACTTATTATGATTAACCCGACCGAATGGAATTTTCGCTTGATCTGCACTGGCTGGAACTATAAAACGTTTCTGCAGAGAAAAAAATTATTAGAAATTAAAATTAAACGAGCAATGTCTTACAATTTCAATGTCAATGCCCGGAAACGAATGTGACAGTGCGTCTAGGGAACGTAAGAAATAATCTTCGGCCGGTCTTGAGTGATTCCACCAAGAAATTAGCAGTTTAACAGAAACTTTATGATTAATGGCAGCCAAACGTAAGGCATCATCAATAATTGGCCAAAATCTGTTTAAAATTCGGTTTTAGAAAATAAAATCGTTAGACAAATAAATACTCACTCTATTTTCGGAGTATAAATTGTCAATGGATAGTAATCCATTACGGCAATGTGAACAAATTTCTCGGCATTTTCAATTACATTTACAATTGCATCGATATCTTGTGCCCGGCCCTTTGTGCTCATTTGTGGCGGAGAATTCTAAAATTTATTTTCGGTCAATTTAAAAACTAGATAATCTTTTGTGGAAATATTACCGAAAAATATGTATTAAAAGACAGGTCGTCGTTGAAGTGCACATTAAGCGGTGATGTGGTGTTAAATTTGGTGCCAAACTCACTGGGCCAAACGGGTGGAATTCGAACGTCTGGCAATCCCATTGACCAATACACGTTGAATATTTTCGTAACATCTTTGGTCAAACAGGAACAGTTTGTTATGAGGACGCCAAGTTCTTTGACCTAAAATTTAAAAGAAGTAAATTTAATGATTTTGTTTAAACACAGAAAATATAACAAAAAAAATTATTTGATATTCGCCCCACTTGTAATTTTGAATTTCTCTAATTACAAGTAGCGACGAGTAGTTGTGACATTTACAATTAAGAAATGTTTGGCGCTATTTTTTCTTGTTTTTTTTTGCAGAGGTCTTTGTACTTTGCCAAACTTTGAACAAAATGTTGATTTTTAAGATACAAACGGAAGAAATATTAATAGTGGTGTGGTGCTTCCAGATACAGGCTTCAAAAATAATAGAAATATGTCAAAATTAATGCAGTGGCCCAGTGTGGTTCTTCAATTTGAAGACTTCGTTGGAACACTATAAATACTCAAGTAAGAAAAAAATATTATTTTTATTTAAATTTGACCTTATGGTCCTATCCCGATAGGGATATTTTGTCAGGCATAGATAATTTAGCCAAGTTAGCTTTCAATTTTCATGTTCCACAATTCAAACAAATTACTTAAATAACTTACGGAAATTATCTTAGAATGTACACTTTAGCGCTTATAGCCCCAGTTCAGGCCCTAACGGACCTTCCCCTTAAAGCGGGGGCACTTCCAGACTTCGAAAACCACTATAACTCTTGGCGCTAAACCCCCCCTTGGACGACGGAGGGGGTCACAGTTTGGTCAAAATTTAAGAAAAATTGATATTTTGTGGGGTTTGAGAGGGGGATAAGGGGTATATAAAACAGATTTTTGCCTCTCCCGTTGGATTTGCCCCAACTCTTTTAAATTATATGTATTTGTAATACCTTTTATTTGATACCATACACATGGCCACTGGGAAGAACCAACCGGTTCTTGCAGAAACTATAAGTGCTAAAAACGTTAGCCCAGAAGCGTTA
>JANSTW010055400.1:0-11979 GCA_027564275.1 Diadocidia ferruginosa
AATTTTTTAGGTATAAAAATAAAAAATACTGAAAAAAGTATAGCTACTAAGGTTATTCCAGAATATGGAAAAAATTTTGGTAGTGAAGAAACAACAGACTACGAGGAAAATACTGAAAATAAAAAAGAAAGTACTTTTTCCACACGAAATATTAATGATTTAGCACCATTTGTGCCCTTAGACTTATCAAATGGACTTCCAGATAGTATAACATTATTGCCAGGAGAATCAATTGTACAAACATCTAGTATTAGGGTATAAATACTTTTTATTTATTTTAAAGTGAAGCAGCATTATAACATAGTTTATTTTAGGAATCAATACCGAAAAAAGAAATCGTAAATTTTATATCACCTAAACACTCAAAATCAAGTGATTTCAAAATATCTAATAACCAAACTAAAAATGAGTCAAAACTAATTTCTACCAATGTAAAAGAAGCAAAGTTAGAAAGTAGTCCTAAAATAACAGTGGAACTACCATTACTGACAACTAAGTCTGGTATTATTGCTAATAATACTAAACAATCGTCTAAAAACGTTGAAGAAGACAATATTCAAATAGTTTATGACTCTAGAGAGAGTAATAAAAATAACCCAAAAACAGAAAAACCAAGGCTTGAGTTTAGCATTGACGGCAGCCGCAATTATCGCAGTCGAGAAATTTCAGTAAATTATGATGATTATATGGATAATAAACAAGAAATTAAAACGGATCAAGAACTACTAAAATCTAAGACTGCTTTACAAACCTTTAATATTTTGCCATTGGTTGGTTTTTTTATTATAATTAAATCTATTTATCTATTTATCTTTTAATTTTTTATATTTTCAATTTTTGCACTAAATTATGTATTCATTTATCATTAAAAGTCATTTTCTCAGTCCTTATTTTTAAAGGAATTAAATACTTAAAATATAAGTTGCTTTTTTTATTACTAAAAGAAATTTCTACAAAATTTATATACTGAGAAGAATAAATTATAATCATATTATAATATTTTACACTTAAAAATAATTCAAGGAAATATTTATTTGTAAAAACGTTTTTCCAAATCTATGTAATAAAATATGTAAAATTAAGCAAATAAAACAAAAAAATTACAATTATAATTAAAAATATTTTAAAGCAACGAATTCCACCTCGAGCAATTTCACCTTCTGAAGCAGACAACACGGCCGCTTCACGAGCGGCAAAAGCTATGGCAACAGTAATAGCCCAAGGGATAGACGAAAAAAAAATTCCTCAAATGGTTCCAGAATTACAAAATCTACTTCAAGCGCTAAAAATGAGCAATTTAAGCAGCGAAGAATTTATTGAAATTGCAAACCAGGTTCTTTTTCATACTTTTTTTTATTTGAATTCGGAAGTAAAGATTTCGCTACACGAAGTTTTCCAAGCTAAGTTCTACTTAAAATTAAATTAAACTATATAAAAATTCACTACTGATTTACATTTAAATAATGTATTTTTATACATTTATAACACGATATATTTTTATATTACGTCAACTTTAATATGCATATCCAGGTATGCACAAATTTCAAAGAAAAAATTTTGTAGTGAAAGTATTGGTATTTTTGGTCGGCCCCGAGTTCAATCTCGCCTACAAATTTTTATGATTATTTTAGTTTCCCTCAGACACCGTTTATTGTGTAAAGATTGACATAAAACTAAAGTACTTACGATTTTTTTAGTAATTCATAATCAAAAAACTTTTCTAAAAAAATAAAAAGTAGTAAGTTGTAAAATTTTTCTAAAAACATCATTGGACGTCAACGTGTTAATAAACATTTTTTAGCTTGAAACAAACAAAGGTCTTTTACATCCCCGAGAAAACACAACGCCATCTCTAGAAATTACAGAAAGCCATAATAAAATATCAAAAGAAAAAAGCGTAACTGTAAAACCTTTAAATGAAAAACGAGACAGTGCTGCTCGTCGTAACCTCGCTGCTTTGCATAATATTCTTAATAATGAAAAAAATGATTTTAATTTTACTAATCACAGCAACTTAGTAAATAATGGACAGCCTTTACCTCTTATTCTTTCTCTTCCAAAACAAAGGCCCGAGATTAAAGAAAATATTGGAACAGACTCTGTAAGTTTACTTAATTTACTTAAAAATTATTCGATTGCTGATTATAAATTTGCTAAATAAACTATTGCCAATTTTTTTCATTAGTACGAATTATTAAGTAATTGCAAAATTTACATTTATAAAAGTAATTGGAAAAAAATTGCTATTAGGTATTTTAATATATTTATTTAATTGTTTAGAAACCAAAAGCGCATGCCGTAACTCCATACTTAAGACAAACAGTTTCAAATAGCATTTGGACAACGGTGCAAGAAAACCAAAAAAAACCTTTACAATCAAAACAAACATTTGTAACAGATTCGGTAATGTTAAATACAATTTAAAATAACTAACTTATTTAAAATTAAAAATATTTATGAAATTACATTTACATATTCCTATAAAAAGCTTGAGGCATTAAAAAGTATAAAATAATACAGTTAATATAAATAACTCTTAATAAAACTTGCCGTAAAAAAATAAAAATTTTTTAACTTCTTTTTAATACTTTTATTATTAACAAGTTACATAAAAATAGTAAATAAATCTTGAACTTTTTTATACTTTTGCTATGTTGTTTTAAGTGTAGACTTATTTTTGAAGCTGCAATCTTTACAAACATTTTTCTATATCACAATTTAAAACGTGTACAGGGTAAGTCAAAAAAACATTTTTTTTTCTGTGAACAGCGCACAAGCGCGCTGTTCAAGAATGGCTCAAATTGAATAGTTTTTTCATCAAACCATATAATTTTTTGATGAAAATTATTTTTAAATTTGCTACTAAAATCAATACATCACAATAAAAATTTAACAACATGCTCATCTTCTAATGCTTGATAATATTACATTTTAAAACGAAACAAGTTGAAATCTTTTTACAATAATTGAATTGCAGACAAAATATTTAATTTTGTTTTGTTGATGAATTTATAACAATTCCCATACCAACAGCAAGTCGATTTCCTTCAACAGCTTTCACCGATTTTCTTTCATTTTTTCCCTGAGCTAGGCCTATTACAATTTTTACCAGTTTAAACCTAATGATTAACGTCAAAAAAGCGGGCTATTGCTGCAAAGGTCTTTCTTTTCTAAAGCAAATAAACAAATGCAGGACGCAAATCAAACTTTGAAGCCATTTACAAAAAAAAACGCTAATTGTAAAAAAAATTATAAGCTAATAAAAAATTATGAAAATCTGGTAGGAGAATCCAATAAATTGTCAAGAGAAACAGTGAAAAATAGAAACTTATTGTTGATTCTTTATGATAATTTTACGTTTATTGTTTTTTTGTGTTTCATTCAGATCAAAATTTTATTAAATAATAATTTCTCACAAAGAGTGGAGCTTATTCTGAATAATTTATTAAATATATTATTAATTTTGTAAAGTTTTTTTTATATTATCAATTTATGAAAAAAATGTACATGTTTTTTTGACTCACTCGTTCATATAATAATGCTAAACTTAAATTTATTTTTTCAACATTATTTTATTCAAGGGATCCTTTAGAATAACAGAAATGATGCTAGTTTCATTCAATTACATAATATTTGTAAGCCATAAAAAACAAGAAACAAAAATTTATATAATGACATAGCAAAAGGTAAAAAGGTTTACAAAAGACTGAACTTAACCGCCTTCTAAACATATTTTTATTCAAAAATAGATATTTAACACATTCGCGAGCATGTGGTTTAACTTTTTTTTTTAAAAATAACGTACTCTCCTGTAGAATTTTTCATAAATTTCAATTTCCGCCTATTTTCAGTTAGTAACTTTTTTTTGATTTTAGCCAAAACAATATCATAGTTAAACTATAGGATTTTTTAAGGTTTATTCAATAATTTTTGTAGTATATTTTAATTTCTTAAATTAAGTGAGTTACAGCAGGTAATCAATTTAAGTAGTTTTTAGAGGACTAATAATTTTTCATTTATTATTTTTACCTAATAGAAAAAAAATTATCTTTTTGAAACTTTTTTTTTTATTTATCATAATAAAAATTACACTAAAACAACTTATTTCTTATAATTGATTATACAAATATATGTTCAATATTATTCTCTGTAGTCAAACCTAAGATTATTATTGTCATAACTAAAATAAATTTGGTTGCATTTCAAATTTTGTAATTTTTTGTCATGAGTTTTTTGAAAAATTTTTTTCAAAAGTTAGCTAAAATAAACCATTTTATAGCCTACTTCTAGGATGTCATTTTTCTTTCGTGCTTTTACAATAGTAAATCTCATGATGCATTAAAAAGTTTTAAAAAATAATACAATTGATTTTAAATCAAAGTTTAAGTATTTTTTAGGCTAATGTAGACATTTCAAACTCTACCGCAAATTTAAATAACAACAAGCAAATTCAATCACAATTAGGCATTCAACATTACATCAATGACCAACATTTCAACCTACAACAAGACTGGTATAATACAGCATATAGGAATTACATAAATTATTATTATCCTCACTATGCCGCATATTATAATAGTCAAAATCAACAACCTAATGGAGCTTATATTCAACAAACTCATCAAAATCATAATTTTGCGCAACAACAAAACATATTCGATATCGCTCGAGCAGCACCTATACGTATTGTACCAAATCCAATTCCAACAACACCACCATCAGCTGTTTGTTTTTTAATAACATTAATCAGGGCATAAAATCTTTGATACAGTTTTACAAAGAAATAGTTATATCGTGAAGTAGTTTAGGCTTTAAAACAAAAGTTCAAGAAATATCTTTGTAAAAATATAAACTCAATAAGTAAGTTATTATTTGCAACACACACTCGATTACAATTTTTCTTGTAACTATTAATAACAATTCGGGAGAATAAAACCCCCAACATAAAGCATACAATAGTTTGATATAAATATGTAATTTTATTTATATATTTTTCAAAACATAACATTTTCATCTTTAAACTGAGAAAACTATTTTTGCTCCACTCTAACTTTAATTGCACTTTCACTATAAGCATTTTGGATGGTTCGGACAGCTTCCATCGTTTTAACAATACAATTAAATTTGAACAAAAAAACGTGTTCTAAATAACTATTTTTTCAACTTGGCAAAATATATAAATAAAGTTAAAAAACAATTTAAGTAAAGTATAAATACATACAAAAATGGGCTTTAAATAGGTATATAATACAAAATTTGTTGATTATACTGTTTGAAAAAAAAACATAGGCTTATGCATCAATCCAATATAAGAAAATTGAATTGATCTTGTATGTTACAAATATAAATGCTGGTACTTAGAGAAACATAAGAAATTAATTAAATTTAAAGAAGCTTGTTAAATTTTAATAAAAATCAAATGGCTTCAAACAAACTCATTTAGTGAATGATGAAAAGAGTATTTTTTGCAAGAGTAAGTATTATCAAAATGGCGTTAATAATCGCCTCAATAAGATCCCCCTCCTTCCTTTTTCTAAATCTAAGAAATAAACAAATTTGCAAACATGCAAAATGATTTCACTTATATTTTTTGGTTTGATAAAAATAAATATAAAAGTAGTTAACTATATTCTTACAAACAAAAAAAAGCACAAGCAAGAGTATAAAAGATAAGCATTCACTTATTTCCAATGTAACTCTAACATTTAAACTTCAATTTTTTAATAAGATTATAAATAATGGATAGAAGAAATTGTTTCTATTTTAGAAAACATCATTAATAAAGTTGTTAACATTAATAAAAACAATTTTAGCTTCATCATCCATTTAGCAACGGTGCTCTATTAACATTAATGCAGCCTCCTCAACATTATCAATGGCCCACAATAGGACGTTAAATAAAAATGTATAAACATTTTGCTCAATATTTTAAGGTGCAATAAAAGCCAACCACAAAAAAAATTTTGTATTATAAAAAATTGTATTTATTTTTTTGTATGAAGACAAAATAAATAAAAAAATTTCCTATAATTTCTTTTATTTTAATTAATTAAATTTTATTTAATAAATATTCTTACAAAAACCAGGCATAGAAGAAGACGAGAGTCTGACCACAAAAATGCTGGTCGAACAGTTCGACGTCGACCACTCAATCATCGTCAGACCATAAAAAGAGCGAAAAAGTTTGGAAAACTTCATGCCGCCATTGCTTCTAAATAAAAAAAACCACATTGCCTTGCGTAGTCCAATTGATCCAGAAAAAGAGATGGGACCTGCTTCCTCGCCCGCGCTACAGTCCCACGGAAGCCCCTACGGACAACCACGTCAATCGCTCGCTAAAAAACTGGTTGGCCGGCAAGAATTTCAACGATTTGGATAAGCTTGTCAAGGATGTCAAAGCATGGTTTGTCTCAAAGAAGCAGGACTTTTACGCGCGTGGAACTGAGCAAATGGGAAGCAGTACTTGAAATAGATCATCCAGAATGATCAAAAATATTTTCAATGTTGTTTTACTTTGCATTCATTTAAATAAAAATGTTCTTTAATGTGTGCGGATAATTACGCACCAACCCAATAATTGAAATTAAAAGGCGGTACTTTTAAGCAATTTATAAGTAAATTCAAAAAGCTTTAACTATTAATTATTGTTCAACTGAAAGTGAAAAACTTAAGAAAGGAAAAAATAAAGTCCTAAAAAATTTCAGTGAAGAACTTAAAAAATTTTTGTTAGGTCTTTTATACATAATATCAAAAGACTAGAGGGAAATTAAGGTTATTTATGAATGTATTACTACTTATATATTTATAACCCTGCCATGACTTTCATAAAGCTATGTCATCACAATATTTTTAAAATTATTTTTTTGTATTAGTTAGCGTTTTTACTCAGTTTTTCTAATAAATAAAAATGAAACATAAAAAGCTTGGAAAAACTGTAACACAACAAAAAAATTATATGGCCTTAATTTGTATCGCATTTTAAATTGGCGCTTCTTTTCAATTATTGTAACGTTAAATCAACAAAAAATAATTCCGTGCAATGTAAAATGCGTGGTGTTGGGAGTGGACTAGTACGGCACTGTTCTGTATTTTTTTTTATTATCTAGTAAATTAAAAATTTAAATGCTTTTTTTTTGATAGGATCGTTATAAACATTACATTAGCCTGACATGGTTTTATATTACAATAAAATGTTTAAGGTTTATTTTTTTATGTTGATGTATACGAGGGTATTAACGAATTTTTAGACAATGGGACTTTAGTATCGGCAATTTTAAAAATTGAAAGCTAGTGTTTTAAATTTTTGATCAATATTTATTCAAAGCAAGTTCTTTAATTTAGCATTTAATAAATAAATGAGTTTAAGCATATAATTTTTTCTGCTTACAATTAAAGCGTGAATAACTTTAAAGTTTTATTATAATTTGAAATTTAGATGCTAAAGTTTTTGTTTTTAATAAGGACTTGATATAAGCATTCTATTTAAAAATATTATTAAACTGCATCAAATATGATTAAAGAAGATTCTATGGCTGAAATCAAAGATAATAATAATAAAAGTAGTACAACTAATAAATGTTCAGCCAGTGGAAGTTTGTCTCCTACGACATCGCGCATTGATCGTACGATGATGCAAAGACGATCGACAAATTATTCTGATTGCCGAATTTTATCAGTTATACCTTCTTCTCAATTACTTTTAAAAAATTGTAACCAAGTAGATATTCCTACTTCTAATGGAGTATACCTAATGGATAATTTAGCGGTAATTTTTATAGTTAACAGGCAGAAAACAATTAAATCGTCATTGTTTGATTTTGTTAGGACTGAATAATGTAGTTTTATTGTGTCAAAAAATTTGCTATGAAAGTAAATACTTATTAATCTACGAATAAATTTTATATAGGTTCTTGATAATGTGTCAACAACAGCATCTAGTACTCCATTAATAATATCTGCTGATCCATGCTTTGAAGGTGCCGAAATGTTTCCTTCTCGTTCCTTAACTTCTACAGCGAATACGTTTTTATCAACGAAAAATTCTTCTCCTAAAATAACTGTTTCTAAACGAAAATTCAGTTCTTTTGATATGAGCCGCTCAACGACTTTGCTTACTTCTGCGATTGGTGTATCTTGCCGTCAACTGCCTACTTTTGTTTCAAATGCACCGGAAACAGTGAACAATGTACCAACGCCTCGTATGTTTACTACGGCATCTACAGAATTTGCTACACCAATTCACCAAGCTAAAAAGGCTAGTTTTTAATTAATATTTTTATATTTTGTAATGCGTATAGAAATGTATTTATTTTTAAAGATTTAATAACTATGTTTAAATTTTGCTATTGTTTTCTAGCATAGTCGTCCAAACTCACCTTCAGTTTGTGCTCGTCCTGTTCCATCTCGTAGTCGAATTGCTAGTATTCGTCGAGAATCTGATTGCAGTGTTGAAAATGAAGCTGCTTATGAAAAACTTGTAAAGACTGCACAACAAGTTTCGATGGGTTTTGAAGAATTTTGTTTGGTAAAATCTTTATAATTATTGAAATTACTCTTAATAATTTTAACCTTAGGATGAAAAATTGTTTGATGAAAGGAAGCGAGCAAAGTCTTTAACTGAGCCAATTTCTATATTTACAAATGCATTCTTGCCACAAAGTTCGTCGCCTTCGCCGACAAGAAATGTAGATACACAAAAAGTATTAAAAAATCTAACTTCAAATTTTATTATTTGATATAATATCTTTTCAATTTTAGCAATGTTATTCTCCTTCTACGCAACAAGTAGTTAGAAGCAATATACCTTATTCTCCAAGCCCTAGTCCAACACCTAGTAGTCCAACAAGAAATCGGATTATGAGGTTTAAATTTTTGTTGTTTTTTAAAGTTTAATAAGTGAGGTTTAGAAGTATGAGCCCAATTGCAGTTCGACAAATATCTAAAAGACGTTACACTGGCTCAGGAAATGGTTCTGGCCTTGAAAGTGATGGAGAAAGTTCTTTGAGGTTTTTTAATTTTTTGTAAAGTTTATTAATGTGTCACACTTTTGAAAAATGTTTTAGTAATGTTTTGCCATCAAAACGTCAGTGTACAACACTTCGCAGTGCTGCTTCTCCGCTTGTACGCGATCCTTTAAGTAGTTGTAATGTCCAAAATAATGGGGCTTTAATTGCACATGAATCATTGTCATCTTCTTTGTAAGTAAAGAATTATATTTCAAAAATATAGTTTAAAACACTTATTTTTTTTAAAGAAAAACTGTTTTTCTTATTTTATTTCGTTGAATATTAACGATTATTATAGTTCTGACACTGGAAGTCGGGCATTATCTCCATATTATATACCTCCATCAACAAACTTCTCTACGGGCACATCGATTTCAACTTCATCTAATATGATTAATGGTACTGCATCTTCAGGTGTATCAATGTTGGGTGGAAAACAACATAGACTTTTGCTAGATGCGTCTTTTAATCATCAGTAGTAAGTACTTTTAAAAATTTCTAAGTGTTGTAACAAACTTAGCTGAAAATTTATATTGGTTTAAAAAATATTTGTTAATATATTATTTTATCTTTTTAGTATATTTCTTACATCATCTTTATAGAGTTAGAATTTTTAATAAACCAAGTTTTAGTTGCAATTCTCCTAACTCTGATTTGGATGAAAATAATTGTATAGCTGATGAAGATCAACTTCCTTACCAACCTTTTTGTTCTAGTTCTTTTCCTGATAATAATTCTTCAACTACATTTTCTTCGAGAGCTGGAACACCAATGGAAGAACAATTGAATGAAACGGTTTGGAAAAACTTATGTTTTTGCCTATTTTTACAATTTAAAGTTTAGGATATGTCTTCACTTTTAAATATTTCTTCCAGTTCATCTCGTGGTTCATCTTCAATGCGAAATGAACCGAATATACCAAACTTAGGTATAATGACTGAGTTTATACCTTCAACTTCAGCATCTTTAACGAATGGAGTATCACCAACAATTAGTTCAATAAGCGGCATTTCATCTTGTAATTCATCGCTAATACCCTTTTCAGTTGCAGCGATTGCTGTTGTGTGTCAGCATCAACCTATATTATCGGATTCTAAAACTTATTGCTCCGTTTTACCACCAACGAATTCTATAAATGGAGCATTTTTATCAACTATAAATTCTATGCAACACAATAATAGTGCTTTACTTCCTTCGAGAGCAATCCAGTCGACTTCATCTTTGAGCTCGTCATCTTTATTTTCTTTATCACATTCTTCTTTATTAACTATGCAATCTACAAAACTATTACAACCATCTTTATCAGTCAACTTGTCAGAGTCCGACATGGCTTCAACGTCAATTTCGGAGTCTGCTAATTCAGGAGAATTGGTTTTAAACAGCGTTCGTGGCAATGATAGCAATCAAATTGAAGAAAAATGAGTAGTAATAAACTGTATTGTTTTTGAACTTTTGACCTTCGTTAATTTTTTTATTTCGTTGAATTATTTCACTGAAAATTCCGCTTATTGTTAGTAATAATAAATTATTTTAAAGTTTGTATTCCAACATTCAAAGCTTTTTGTTTTCCGGTTTTTTAAGTTCTTTATGTTTTATTTTATTTCATTGTTTTGATAAATTAGAAAATGTTAATTTGACTCTGGCTAATCTTCATTTTGTTCTTAATATAATGGTCTGCAAATAGAGGTATTTTATGGGTACACATAGTGTCTTGCCTCCGCCCTCTCGTGCTCAGTCAATTCTTTTCGATTATAAAACTATCTAAAATTGTGAGGAAATGTATAACTATTGTACGCTAATTCGGCTAATGTTTTTACGTATTAAAAGTGAAATAAACATTCAATTTACAAAATAACTGTAAATAAAAATTATATTCATATGGGATTGTATGAATATAATCCACATATTCTCTTACTGTAATCAAACTAGAGTTTTCAATACTTATGAGTACGATCGGTGCCAATCACTCAGAACAAATTTTCTTATTATCAAAGCTCTTAAATATCACTTTTTTCATTGTTGTTATCTTTTATAAAATTTTTTAATCAAGGATAAGATGTCCTGTCCTTGTTATTTTATTTCTTTATGTAAATACAAATTCAAAATGGTTTTTTGATTGGCTGACTAAATTCTTTCACCGCAGCTCTCAATGTATTGGGTTTATGCATTCGTGCGTTTTTTTTAATGCATTTTTTGTCATCGCAAATTTTTTCTTTATATATTTCCAAATACACCGTGTTAAAGAGCATTTTTTGCTGTACCTTTTTCTGTATTCTTAATGTCTTATTACTTTATTATTTATAGTTAATTGAAATGAAGCCTCAAGTTGAAAAAATTGTTCATCTCCGGCATGTGTTTTTGTTGTGGACGCGGCGCATTCTATCCGAAATTTTTATAGTGGTGCTATAAGTGATAGGAATGCGCAAAAGTGGTTTGCGCGATTTAAGGCTGGATATTTTGATCTAAACGATGTTGAACGATTGGAAAGAACATCAGATTTTGATAAAGAACAATTGAACACATTAATTCACGAAAATCCCCGTCCATCAACACGTGAGTTGGCTGAAGTGTTAGAATGTGACCATTCAACTGTTGTACGACATCTTAAATAAATGGAACAAAAGTAGTCTTGGATGGGAAGTTTTGCTGTTGCGCCATCAGACTATCACTTATTTCGTGCTCTTTCAAATAAATTACGTGGCAAATCTTTAACTAACAATGTTCAACTAAAAAAATTCACTTAAAAAAGCAGAAAAGACTGCAAAATTCTGACGGTTTTATTTTTTAATTATAACCTTAGTTTTTTGCAACATTTGTAAACAAAAAAACAGCACGAAAATAAAATTTGAATTCCGGTATGCTCAGTATCCCTTTTACAGAGAACAGACAATTTGGATAATTTAAAAGTATGCTGGTCTCACAGTTTTTTAAAACAACAAAAACCGGCAATTTATACAACAACAAAATTGGCATT
>JANSTW010055411.1:0-11978 GCA_027564275.1 Diadocidia ferruginosa
ATCACTTATAAATAAAATAAAAAAGGAGAAATAAATAATAAAAAAATTAATAATATTGCATGAAAGTTATCAGGTTTATGGCTATAAAAATTATGAACAAAAATTATTAAAAATGAACAAATTATTAAATTATTAAAAAAAAATATAATTATTTTCTACTAAAACAGTAAAATGTATTAATTATTGGTCGAGAGCCTACAAAATAAATTAAAATTATCAAGCAAACGACCGAAAAAACAACCAATTTAAATTTATTATAATTTTTATCAACGAAAAAAAGAAGAGTTTAAATTCAAATTTCATAATTAATAATTAATTTTTAAATTTTTGATTAAATTGTTTAATTTTTTTTATTTTTCTTTAGTTGTCTAAATTGCTGTAAGTTTTAAAATTTCTAAAATTCTTTAAATTTTTTATTTTTAAATATTTTTTTAGTTGTCTAAATTGCTATAAGTTTTAATATTTTTTATATTGTTAAAATAAAAAAAAAATTAAAAATAAATTGTTTAAATTTGGTAAAGAATTATTATGTTACCAGTTTTTAAAATATTTAAATATTTAAAATTGTTTTTGAATTAAAAATTGTAAATTTTTTTTAAGAAAATTCAATATATCACAGAAATAAAAATTTATATAAATGAAAGAAATAAAATTATTAAAAGTTCAGATTTTTCCAAAACGAAAATGTTCTATACACGCATAAAGTTTGAAAATTAACAAAATCACAAACGCACTATACTCGCATATATGACGTTATCTTTATATATTTTATGTACATCTTAATAATATTTGGTATAAGGCCCTTTTATTGCATGATTTTTTCGTTGTTGTTGTTTCAATCTTATCAAGATTCTATTATTAAATATTTATCAATTATATAGTTAACAGTGCGTTTAACACACAATAAGGCAATATCGCACATTCTTTCCTCTCGCACACACATTTCTCATTAAATTATTTCTAAACAAACAACAAATGAATAATAATATAATAAAATTAATTAAAAAAGGAAACAAATTAAAAAGCTAACTTAAATTAATAAAAAATTAAAAGCTTTCTTCATATAATGAGTCAACACTGAGCTGGATAACTTAGTAATGACCATGTTCATGTTCATGTTCGTGATGTTCGTGATGTTCGTGTCCGTGGAGTGGTGCTGTCTTATGAACAACTGCATTGAAACCGTTATGTTTGTCGGCTGTATAGTCTACGGTACGAATGGAACCGTCTGGTTCGACAAGGGAGTATTGTCCTGGGGAGAAATAATTTTTAAAAATAACTTCAAAGATTTGTTTGAAAAAAAAAACTAACCTTTTACAACATCTCCATCACGAGTTTCATGTTGAGATTTAACATCACCGGTATGATAATCATTTACTCCATATTTGAATGCATATTTTGGTGGAGCCTAAAAACAAACACATATTTTAGATATTTTTTTAATAAAGTTGTAAAATTGTTTATAATAGCCAATTTACACTGCCAATTGTCGGTAAAATAGTTCTAAATGCTAAACATACTCTGAAATGCTTTAAAATGCCTTAAAATATTTGAAAAACTTTAAAATGCATTAAAATTACTGAAGAAATATTTAAGTGGCTTAAAATACCTTAAAATGTCTGAACAAATAATCTTTAAGTGTCTTGGAGTGCTCTAAAAGGTTTAATAAACATTGTAAGTTACTTAAAATGCTTAAATATATCATAAAATGTCTAAAATGTCTGAATTTGTTTTATTAGTTTAAAATACGTTTATATTACTTATAATATCTTAAAATGCTTAATTGCTTTAAAATATCTCAACATGCTAAAACAAATGCTTTAAAATGCTTATAAACAAAGTAATCGTTAAACGATTTAAAATGCTTAAACAATTACTAGTGGCTTAAATTGTCTTAAAATGCTTAATTGCTTTAAAATCTTAAAATGCTTAAACAAATGCCTTAAAATGCTTAAACAAGTTATCAATAAATGGTCTAAAATGCTTAAAAATTTACTCTTTAAGTGGCTTAAAATGCCTTAATTAATCTTTAAGTCTTTTAATATGCTCTAAAATGCTTAAAAAAGTGACTTAAAAAGCTTACAACATTTATAAGACGTGACTGTTTAAAATTCTTAAACATATCCAAAAATGACTTAAAAAATCGCAAACCGTTGCGTAAAAAATCGATTTTTAAAGCTTTTAAATGAAAAAAAAAGCTTAAAATTTGAAGAAAAAAAATTACAACTAGTTATTAATATTAAATAAAATCAATAAATATTTTTTATTAATAAATTAATTATAAACAAAAAAAAATAAAAACATGGTAATAAAATTCCAACAACTCAATATGTTTGTACAAGAATTTTCGTAATTAGACCATGTAGCATATGATGGTTCAACAAATGCGCATGTTATGTGCATATTATAACTCATACAAGAAACATATTTTTTATCTTTTCGCTTTTTATAAAATTATATCAAATTTCACACAATTATTATATTACGATAAATGTATATCATTGTGCGGATTTATGAGGATCACATAACAAATTACATAATAACAAGCTTATGTAAATTGTGCAAATTAAATGTGCGAGTTATATACTTACATAATAATCAACATGTTCATCTTCTTCGTGATGATATTCATGTCCATGTGATTCACCAATTCTGGCAATTGGCTGTTGGTGATGTCCATGATGATAATCACTTTCGCCAATCACCTCTCCACCACCATAGCCGCCGTCATGTTCATAGCCTCCACTGTGCAATTCATGATGTCCACCACCAAATTGATAATGTTCATAGCCGGGATAGGCAACTGTCATACAGATGACGGAAGCAATAATCATCAACTAAAAAAATGAACATTATTAGCAATAAAAAATGTCACATCAATTACATAACACTAAATCATTTTAAAATCTATTGAAAAAGGATTATAATTTAATTTATCTATAAATTTTATCCATAATAACCATACAATAATATTTTAGAGGTTTTCCAATAATAATAATAATCAATAATAATGATTTAATATCTGCGAGCAGAGAAAAAAACATTTAACTTTCGATTTCATGTGCGCCGATTAAGATGTTTCAAGTTTTTGTACGAAAAAAAATATTTAATTTTTTTTTAAATTTAACAAAGAAAAATTAAAAGAAAAAAAAAACTTTCATCACAAGTTCACAATATTAAATAAATCTTTTACATTATTATATGGATAACAACATATTACAAGTTACACCAAACACGTAATAATGCTAGCCGATTATTATTATTTTTATTATTATTATGTGTGTAAATATAAATATTAGAGAATAATGTTTATTTTGTACATTTGCAATATTTAATAGTTTTTAGTTATTTATTTTACAAACTATAATATATATGTAGGTATAATTTGGAGAAATTGAAAATTTTATTGTGAAAATTCATAAGATATATTATTTAACATGAGCTTAATCACAGTATAAACTATACCAAGTAGATCATCATCGTGTCCTTTACTCCAAAGCGATGGAGCTTAGGGACCATTTTAAACTTTTTTTCTATCTGCTACCATGGTTATCATTGACGACTATATCAAAAGTGGAGTGTATATACCAAGTAGATACGATGATCATTTTTTTTTAAGTTCCTTATACAATGTATGTTGCGATTTGATGTTTATGATATTAGTTCTTGGAGCAGGAAAGACAAAAAATTTAAAAAGAAACAAAATCAAGTCAAAGTTTTTAAAATAAAAAATTATAATTGAATGTCATATACTGAATATCGAGACATCAAAATAACATCTAAAGGAGCTGTTAGACGTTGACTTCTTCAAGAAATCAAGAAAAAAAGGAAATAGATCGATAATATAAGAAACAAAAATGTGTACACTCGAATGACACAAAACAAAGACTTGCACGTCGCTATTGAGGAAAAAAAAGCTATCGTTCCAAAAACAAGTCGCTATTGTGGGGAAAACAAGTTATCGTTCGGAAAAAGTCTTCGCACTTAGACTTTTTGCTATAAAGCTATCTTTTTCTTTTTTTTCGTCAATTGCTACTGCCGTATAGAATTTTTAAAGTGCATGCGATGTTTTAAAAAAATTGTTTACATGTTTTTTGCTCTGATTCCGCTCCATTTTAATTTTGAGATGGCCTGTCCTATAATGACAAAAAAATCAGGTTTATAAGTCTAATAAATCTAGTTTGGAAACTAAAAGACAACCCAAGTGAAATCCAATAGTATGGGAAAACTAACAATATACCAACAATGTATTTTATTAAATCCGTCAACTTGTATAAAAAATTTTTGTACCCGGTATTTTGAGGACAGACGGACCTAAAAACTCTTTTTTTATTTTTATTTATGTTATTTGTCGCTTCCATATACGCAAGACAATAATTGCATTTTTATGTGCAATTATTTTTCCTATGATTATATACAGAAACTGACCATTTATTGTTAACATTATTCTAAGAAACAAATGAATGTTTATTTTAAAACCCTTATACAGAGCCGGTTCTATTTTTTTTAGTAATACAAATTTAATATTTAGATTAAGACGCGCCCTTATATTGCAATATTATTTTGTTTCAATTTAAAATTTGAGTTTAGGTAAATGTAATTATTTAATTTAAGAAGTGTTATTTTAAGAGCCCTGTAAAAAGTTTTTTTGCGCTTGGTTAAACTGTGCCATTTGAACATATGCAAGGACCGGCCCTGCACTTATATAATATGTTCTCAGTGTTAAAATGTTTTTACTAATTATAGGTCTTACATATTCTAATACACCTTTACGAATTATTTATTTAATATTTAAATTTTTAATATGAAATCTTTTTGGGTTTTCAGTCATTGCAGCATATTTCAGAACCGTCGTTATTCGTCAGTATCGGTGATATATGTAACACATTTTTTATAATTTTTCTGTATCAAACAAAAATTGATTCCGGCAATTTTACAATGTGGTCCTAAATTTTTTTAAATGGTCAATATCTTTCTCTTTCTCTCTCTCTTTCTATCTCTCTATCTGGAATAATTCACAGGATGATTTTGATGACCTAAACAATAAAAATATTATTCAATTTCCATAACTATAAGAAAGATCTTTCATATATACAATTAATATATAGTTTTACTTTAAATGTTTTATTAAAATTAAAATTCAACTATAAATAAATAAATGCACATAATAATAATAATTTTATAAAATTGTGCAAAAAACTTTCTTCAAATCAGCGCAAAAAAACCAGTAAATTTCAATGAACTCTATATACACAATATACTACCAATGAGTGCATACAAATGGTACGTTGCCAATGCATATAGAAATATACATACAGTGGATGGATTACCAGGCAAAATCTTCTATATTATATTGTGATCTAACAAGATTATAATTAAATTGCATTTTTAATCATTCAATATTATACATTAGCCATTTTTCCAATAAAATTATTATAAAATTGCAATAAAACCAAAAGTAGAACCAGTTATATGGTTAGCAGCAAATTTGTAAAATTAAATCACTTACGGCTATCAAAGCGGTTTAATTTATCTATAAGATGCTTTGGTGCGCGCGTAACATGCGAGTCAATGTACAAGTTCACTTTCATTTAACATGTTTTTTCTAAATAAATATTTTTTTGAACAATTTACTATAAAAATTCCGCATGCGAAATGGTAAATACAACATAATGTTTATATTCTTTTGCTAAGGAACTAATTAAAAACATGTAAATATTTATACAATATTGTCAAGTCCTAAAAGACAGTATGGAGCAGTGGGTATAATATGGTAGCCTGTACTCAAGAGGTTAAGAAAATCGGTATTGTCGGAAATTTCTCACAACTGGGCAAGTGTTAATTAAAAAAGCTATTGTAGTGGTTCGGAAGCCACTTACAGCAGTTGTCTGAGAAACCAGTGGCGTATTATGGTCTTTTGGGACCCTAGACAAATCCAATATTAGAGGCCGCTTGACAAGGTTTGATTATAGTATATAGTAAAATAGTAAAAACAATTTTTTTAATAAAAATTTGTATTTTCGATTGAAAATATAAATAACAGTTAGTTTATTATTATAAAAGTATCAATGTAAAAGTGCCGCGCAGCGAATTTTTGCTAAAATAACGTAAAACAGAAATTTCATTAATTTGTATCACTAAAATATTTTTTTGACAATTTTATTGAAATTAAAATTAAAATTGCCGCGCAGCGAAATTTTTGACATAAAATATAATAAAACACGAAATTTTGAAAGTTTAGGGGTTTCCTTATGTCTTGAATCTGTGTAGATATATTTCAAATAACTAAGAAATGTATTAAAATTAAAAATTATTGCATATAATTTGATAATTTTTTTGTCTTGATTCGGGGGCCCTAGGAATTCGTGACCTATAGAGAAATACGCCGCTGTGTCTGACAATAACAAATAGAGTTAATCATACAAGAGAATACTAAATACTAAAAAAATATAACCGATTCGACATTCTGACAATAATTAACATTAAAAAAAAATTTCGGCTTAAAATAATTATCATTAAAAAATAAATTGTCATGAAAAATAAATCCTATAGTAATCAGAGTAAACAGTGATAATGGTTTAGCCCAAAAGCCCTCATCGGGTTGTAGTGGCAAATTATTATTATTATTTGTTGTCAAGCTTTATGTAATTTACTATTTATATATAATAATAGATATATGCAAACAATATTCATAGATGCTTCTGATGGGAGTCTATATAACTCGAAAGCGCATTTAAATGTAGATTATTCATTTCGTATTATGAGATAAAAGCACCTGTGCGACGATGATTTAGTGAATCGCATATATTATTATAAATATTTTTTTAATTTTATAATAAATGAATCATGTAACATGTTCACAATAATCATAATAAAATAATCTACATTATATTATGCTTATATTATATGGGTTACATAAGAACAATTTAGAAATATTATATAGTTTTTGCATCACGATGAAAGAAAATGTGTGTTTGGCTGGATTTTTTTTTTAAGATAAAAGAGAAAATCGCGTCTATATAATATGAGCATTTTCTATATTATTATTTTTATAAATAAATTTTAAAATGTTTTTATATTCATAAAATAATGTAAATTTTGTTATATATTTAAACTCTTAACCGATAATTATAATAATATACCATAAGTAGTATTATTTATTTCATGAAATGGATCTTAAATTTCAATATATGCAGATAAAATATTATATAATGTTAAATGTTTGTACATTAAAATGTATTATATTTTCCAAGAATTGAGGCTAAGATGAATTTAATTTTTGTCGTTTTTGTATGTTGATGTTACGTAACTATGTGAAAAACATCAGGAAACATGGTACAATGTATTATTCTTGATTTCAATTTACAGAAGTTTTATATTAACATTCTATGTATTATTTCTTTGAGCTATTTTATGTGTTAGTAGACCGAAAAAGAAGTAACTTCTTTATGCATGATTTTTTACTTTATTGGCCAGAATTTTAATTATTTTAATTTAATGAATTTATAAATCCCAGCAGGACAATAATCCACACTGTCCCCAAATTTAGGCAGCTCATTTAAATGTTATTTTTTTTTAAATTGATGGGGTAATAATTTCAAAATTATAAATTAAAAAAAAAATATTCTTGGTGTGTGAGTAATGTAGTGTTAAAATACCGTCATCAGAAAATATATATTGTTGCTGTGCAGCGAATTTTTTTGTTAATTAAATGACCAAAAACACAAAAATGTATGATCATAATTATTTAATTTTTATAAGAAAAAAACTAAATAATTGTTTTTTAAATTATATAGTCAAATAAATTATTTAGCCTTTATTATTAATTAATATATGAGAAATATAAATTACCATCCAATCAAATTTTGGTAATAAAGTAGTACGTTTTAATACAAAATGATCTCAATTTGCAATTAAATCTCCCGAAAAGAGTATATCTGGCAAACCTATTCAGATTGTTTGCGGACTTTTGATCTTTCTATTCGCCTATATGTGTGTGTTTAAAAATCTGAAGTTACCAAAAATAACCCAAATTTTGAACTGAAAAGGGGACTCTGGGAGCGTATTTACCCACTTCTTTTTATACGGAAAAAAGAAAAATCTGGTAAATCGTATATTTTTAGCTACAATTTATAGCTTAAAATAGATGGTAAATAGCAGAATAAACTTTTTTGTGAAAACAGATTCCCTCAAGTAAAAAATATTTACCTAAAGTAAGCGAAAACCCGAAAAAGTTGCAAAAAGTTTTTGGCTGACTGCATGAAAAGGAGCATCCTTTGTGGTAAGAGAGTTTACAATACATTAGAAATTGTGTAATATCGAAAATGTAATCTTACATTTTTGTGAAAACGTTTTAATTAACTAAACAAAAAAATCATGTTCAGTATAAAATTGATTTAAAAAGACGCATAAAAATGGCAATAATAATTGTCAAAAAAGTTTTTCTTTTATAAAAAATATCATGTTTATTTAAGTTTTCAAAAGACCTCGCCTGATATAGTGTTTTTGCGTACTAGTACTAGCGGTCTCAAGGGAATAAAATACGCCCGAAAGGAGCACATCTGACAATCTTAGTTTTAATTGAAATTTTGTGAACAA
This sequence comes from Diadocidia ferruginosa, assembly GCA_027564275.1. NCBI lineage: Eukaryota > Metazoa > Arthropoda > Insecta > Diptera > Diadocidiidae > Diadocidia > Diadocidia ferruginosa. The sequence goes on from JANSTW010055411.1 coordinate 8,599, forward strand.
TCGATTGATATTGCAAACAAAAAATTTTAAGTAAAGAAGAGGTTCGTACAATTGTGGAATTGGTCATATTTTGGTATTTATGTGCAATGTGCATTACCTATATTTTTTATCGTTTATATATATTTTGTTACTGAAAGAAAATCTGGTTTAACCCCTAACCAACGCCACTGAATCAACACAAAAATGTTCCTCTTAAAATTGGTAAAAATACATCTTTGTGCAGTTTTATCTTATGGGTTTACAATAAAAATATAATATTTTGGATGTTATGTCGTTGGGTGTGACGTCTTTTAACGTTATGCTCGTTTTAAAATTATTAAAAAAATATTTTTTTGGGCTTATGTCGTTCGGTGTTGTTATTATGTTTTATGAAAAAGGTACACAGTTTTACCGCGGTAAATAAATTATATAATTTTGCGTTGAATTTTTCAAGCGATAACATTAAAAATAATAAAGTAATGTTCGATTATCCTCTTAAGTTATGCAACGTACAAAAAATAAATATTTAAATTTTGTATTATTTAAAGAACTTAGATAATTTAACAAATATTCACGTGTGTTAGAAATACCGATACTAAGGAATAACGAGGGATCTGTGGAATGTGGTAAACAGAAAACCAATTTATTTAGTTAAGAGTTAGGGATTTATTATACAAAAAAAAATGATATTCAATACAATAATTCGTAAGAATTATTAGAATATATATACGGCCAATATTAATGTTATCAAAAAACATTCACATTGCAGATTGCTTCAGAAAAATAATGTTCAATAAAAATAATATATTTTTTAATTTAAATAATTAATATTTTATTTTTTATTTCTGCAATTAAATTTATGATAACTTTAGTATATTATTTAATCGTAAGCTATAATATCCTTTGATTTGAACTTCAAGAAATTATTTATTGACACAATTCTTCAATGCTTTAGAAACTCAAATATTAATAATCGTATTAGATTTAAAAAAATCAAAATAATTAATAACTCGAAGTATGACAAAAGTTCCAATAATTTCGATATACTTTAGTGAACTTGGCGTGATTCTCATAAAATTAATTAAAACAATTATTTTTTAAATTAAAAAAAAATATATCTCTAATAAAAAGTTTCGTACTAATTATCACTAAGATAGATAAGATTGAGAATAAATTCTTATTCTTTCGATTTTCCTAATTAAAAATATTATTATCACATAGTTTATCTTATCCTTAAGTTTGCTTCAAATTTGTCCTTTTTTAACAAAATTATGTAGTATCCTTTTTGCTCTGGTATATTATAGTCGTCATGTATAATGTATATACATTTTTAAATTCACAACTTATTTTTACAATTTAAATGTTATAAGATTCACTTTCATATATTTCTGTTAAATTATAAGATTTTACTATTCTTGCTCGATATTAAATATAATTTATTTACACAATTTAATTACCACGACACATATTGTAATTATTTAATTTTAATTATTGAACATTATAAAATACATTATATATTATGCCTACCTTAAATGCCATTTTATTAAAAAAAATATTTTTCAAATTTCACTAAAGGATAAAACACACAACAAATTCACTTTTCTTAAAAGCAAGTTTTTTAAGATATGATTGCTAGACAGCTTTCGTTCGATGAATGGTATCGGTATTTTCAAATGCTTCTTCTTTTATATTCGGAAGAAAGCGAAATCGCAGCATTACCTGCATTAGATTGCCAATATGAAAGAAAAAACTCTTGTGTATGTATATAATGTATATACAACAAGTGTTATATATTATTATTATTATGTGCAACATATATACATAATATTATACATTTTGTTTGAATTAAATAATATTTCTCTATATCGTAAGTATATATTGAAAGAAAAACGATTTTTCGGGGGATGATGCGGTCTTAATTGAATGTTATATTGTAAAAATTTTTAAAAATTTATAATTTGGTGGGATCTGTGAGTGTTATAGATTTTTACAATGCATAGAATTACCTAGATATGTATTATTGTGCGATTAAGTAATCCGTACATATTATAAAGGTATTGTTTATAGAGCACTGCGCGAATATTTTTTCTTTAGATGCGAAAAATCGTTCGCCTAATAATAATTATTATTTTCTATGGTTTTATTTGATGGAAATTTTCGTTAAATCTATGAGAACTTAAACAATATTATACGAGGAAGTTTTGTGTGTACATATTCCATTATATATCGGTTTCTTGTTAGTAAAAATAATTTTTTATTTATTTTTATAATATTAATATATATATATAAAATAATATACATAATAATACTAACTATACGAAAACATATAACGCATTACATATTTTAGTTTTGTGCTATATAATGCGTATTGAATAATATTTAATTTATTATTTATAAGTTAAGATCTGAAATTAAGAGAAAAAGTTATAGTTTATAAAATAATCAAAATATGTCTGAAAAATCTAAATTATATTATATACATGTTAATGAAAAGCTCCTAACAATATATAAATAGAATAATCTAAATATTTCAGAAAAAAAGTTATACAAAGAAGCTTTGGTCCTCGAGCTGATGAAATGGATATCGACAGAATCATATAACTATAAATGTTAAAAATTATTAAATATTGACATACAAAATATATAATAGCAGCGTATATACACAACAATCAACATAATATATAATTTGTTTTAACAAAAAAATTAAGTACTTAACACTCTACCCAAGGGCGGATCTGCGGCATATGACTTTGGGGATGGGGGTAAAAACTTAATGTGTACCATAAATTTATTAAAAACAATATTGCTAAAAACATATAGTTTCGGCAGTGACGAGTTTTGGGGGCTCTATAGGCAAATCCGAAATTGATCAGGTTTGATTTTTGTATATTGTAAAAAGGTGAAACATGAAATATAATCGTAGTTATATAAGTGTCAATAATATTCTTTCGCTAACATATTACCAGATCAAAGATTTTTTTTCTAATATAGCACAGTAAAGAAAATTTGTTTAAAAAAATTGTATTGTCCTTTTAATTGTATAAGTGCCAGTAAGTACATTATTATTATTAAAGTATCAAGATAAAAGTGCCGCGCAGCGATTTTTTTTATAAACAATACCGTAAAACAGAAATTTTATAATTTGGGGACTTCTTTGGTCTTTAAATATAAATCACAACATTTATTTTCTATTTGCTTTTCATCGGAATAACTAAGAAAAAGATCATCAATTTTTTGAAATAAAATATCGTAAAACACGAAATTTTGAAAGTTTAGGCGCCGCCTTGTGTCTCAAAAAAATTGTTTTTTTTTATTAATGTTAGCCGATCTTTATTATTTATTATTGCTTTCAATTTGAACTTGAATCGTACACAAAGTTTGCCTAAAAATTGCTAGAATTT
>JANSTW010055422.1:0-11977 GCA_027564275.1 Diadocidia ferruginosa
GTTTTTTACTCAGTGAGCAATAACTGAGTAAAAAAATTTCCCAAAGAAACATGAAAAAAACCCACACGGGACAAAAAAACTTTCAATAAAACACATTTTTGTGTAGTTCAGTGAACACTCGTTCAAGCTCAGTTTGTCCCAAAAAAAACAACATAAGCTTTCAACATTTTTAGTTTTTATAAATTTTCATCATATTTGAATTAGGACAATAATACAATTTTCTTAAATTATTAGGTATATTGATTAAACTTCCGTTTTAAATTGACAACTTTAAAGTCGGTGAGGCCACGTGCCTGCAATAAATCTTTTGAATTTAGATCTTGAAAAAGCATATATAGATTTTTAATATTTTAAATATTATTTTTCATTTTGCTTTCTTAGGGTAAAGTCTAGACAGTACATTTTTACTATGGCCATAGTAAATGTAATTAATTCTGTTATGCTCAATACTATAATGGAGCTTTCGATATAAAACTTTTTTTATAATTAGAAAAAAATCCATTATTTTTTTTTTATTTATTTAAAAAACAATGAACTAAAAAATAACTTGAAAATTTCAAGTATATACAACGTTCTACCTTGTGGTTTTCCTGGTTACGTAAAAGCTTTCCATATATAAACCACACAATGACTTGCTATATAGATATAATAGAAAATGAAAGAAAAAACATTTTCTTTATCTCTGCGACAAGAGTAAAGCTCCTTTCTTTTTCCATTTGCTGCAAAAAAGGAAACTCTGCACAAAAAGAGGGTTGCTTTCTGTACATCGCTAAGTATAAATAGCTAAACAATATTATATGATGAAAACAATGAATAATATTTGTTTGTCGGCTGTGGCTGTGTCTGTGCCGTATATTTTCTATTGTAATGCTTTTGCGGCTGTTGTAATATTTTGAAACAACAAAAAGCTATTTATACGTTTAAATAAATATTACAACCATGTTTACTTATTATACATATAATACAAGCAGAACAAAAATAGAGACGAGAAGATCTTTGATTCACACCGGAAATGTATAGGATTCAACAAAACACGTGTATATATGGTTTCTGCAGCGCAGTGATATCAAACAATGGAATAAATATGGTGGAAAATTGATTGTTATTGTATACATATAAGTAGACGAAAAAGGTTTTTCCATTTTATGTATTAGGTATGCAGAAGATATGATTATGTAATAGAAAATTATTATTTTTCATTTAACAGTTCACAAAATAATTATTTATTCATAACAGGGTATATGTTGTATATTTGAATAACTTAATTAATAAGCTAAACAATTTCAGTGTTATAAATCTATATTTTTCAACTTTTATTTTTTTTTTAAGAAAAACTTACACAAAACGTAATAATATTATGGCCAAATTAAAGGAATTTTTACATAATAGGGGAAATCCTCGAAAAACTTAAAATTAATTATAATTTTGGAATTCTCGCATACATTCAATAATGATCTTTACTCCACTATATAAATGGACACAAACGATGCATTCAAACGGATTATTTTATATATTTTTTGTAGCATATTTAGACGTAATGCCCACATATGCTGATGAGTCAAAAGACGACACATACCTACATGGCAAGGATTTAATCGATATTTTTAAGACGATTTTAAAACACTAGAGAAAAAGAAATAACAACATTTTAGCATGTGTTCTCAAAGCGCACTTATAGTTGTTGTTATATAGATAAAAATCGGTCCAAGTGCCCCCAGCAAAAACTGGGATGCTGCTTCTACTAAATCCTTTGAAGATTAATTTTCATAAAAAACCGTATAGAATCCCCTATCTCCTTTGACCCTGAGACTCAAAATTCAATTTCAGGCTATATAACCATTATAAATTCACAAAAAAAAATTAGACAAATCCGTCTACTGCAAATTTTTTTTTGTCTATAATGCTCATATATTCCATACAAAAAACTCGTAGGGGAGCCCCTCTTCACCTTTGCCCTAGAGAGATTGATCCCACATTAATAACTCACCCAAAATAAAAAACTTTCTCTATATGCTACTAGTTTTTGGCCATTTTTTTTTTTTCAAAAAAAATTGTATGGGAGGCCCCCTTTCCCTTCAAACCTTGAGATCCGCAAAAGCAATTTCAGAATAACAGGCCACTAACAACTCACACATACTAAAATATAGCTAAATCCGTTTACTCGTAAAAAAAATTCTCTATATAAGCTTGTATTTTTGGCCAATTTAAAAAAAAAGTCGTGTGGCAGGCACCTCTCCCCTTTGATCCTAAATTCAATCCCAGAGTATTGGACCACTTTTAACTTGCACATACTAAACAGTAAAGTTGAGCCAAATTCGTGCCTGGTGTGCGCGCACTTTTAAAGTCCTGGATTTTAAAAATATTTTCAAAAATTTCACAAAATTTAATTCGAAAAATGATGAAATATCCAAAATATTGTTCCCTAAATCTAAAATAACTATCTCGACACTAAGTTCTAAGTTTGTAAGGATGCAGAATGTAGAATTTGCGCCTAATCACGATACAGATAATTTTTAAATTATTTTCAAAAATTTCTCAAATTTTTAATTGAAAAATAATAATATTCCCAAAGTTCTGTTCTTAATAGACTATGTGATGACAATTTTCCCAAAAATTAAAACTCTCTCGCCTAGTGTGCGCGCACCTTTAAAGTCCTGGATTTTAAAAATATTTTAAAAAATTATTCAAAAAATTATGAAATATCCAAAATATTTTTCCCAAAATAATTTGCCTAAATCTGAAATAACCATATCTCATATCTCACTTCAAAAATTTCTCAAATATTTTCAAAAATTTCTCAAATATTTACAAAAATTTCTCAAATATTTTCAAAAATTTCTCAAATATTTACAAAAATTTCTCAAATATTTACAAAAATTTCTCAAATTTCCAATCGAAAAATGATAAATTCCCAAAAGTTCTGTTCCCAAGACTATATAATGACAATTTTCCCAAAAATTAAAACTCCCTCGTCACCCATTGCTCTAATTTAATAATTATAACCTGTCCAAACTCTTAATTTGATATTCTGATCTCGTAGTTAATGTAGACGATGTAATTCGAAACTCTATACACGATCATCACGTGAGTCTGATGTTGTTCACTGAGATGTCGCGTGTGTATTTTTATTGTTAAGTGTTGTTGTCTATAATTATTTTCTCCAGATTAACAATGTACACGGAGCTCCGCGCAGCATATTATTATGATTATTATTCTGTGTCGGAGCCACGTCGACAAAAGTGTGTGACCTGTTTTTGTATTTTCGTATGGTTTTTTTTTTGTTCCCAAAACAATGCTGGTGGTGGTTGGTATGGAAAAGAGAAATTTGTAACTAAATGTTTTATATTGTGATGTCAAACAATATTTTCTGATCCCCTACAGAGTTGTTTTGTACACAACGTATTTAAATCCTGAAACAGCTAATATATGAAATTATAGTGATTAATATGCCGCTACACACTTATTTTCTATTATTATTTTCGAGTCGATAAATGAGATTCTTCTGTGATATGGAAAAAAGGGGAAGAAATCTGTTTTTTTTTAATTAACTTTTCATTGTCGGTCAAGAGAATATGTTTTTCTTTTTTTGGTGCGTTCACATTTGTAAAAAGGATATTTTTCCGAAAAATTTAAATAGAAAATTATAGTGCTACAGGCGGATAATGGTATATTATTATTATCTCAACAAAAAATTTTTGATTCGAAATAAATGGGTTGTAAACAATTTGATTTATTTTTGTGAATTTTAAAATGTAACTTTTCAGTTATAGGTAAAAGATATTTTTGATATCTCATGAAATTTAGTTTATAGGGTTGTTTAAACATTATAGAAAATAATGGACAATGGCAAATATTTTTTTCATTTAAATGAATAAATTTTTTGGCCGAATAATTTGATCGAAAAATCCAGATGCTGATCCTCCCACTAATTTGTCTCTACTATTACTATATATTGTAGTATGCAAACTATAACCATATAACAGTGACATTTAGCATATTAAAATATTTATTTCTTGATATTTTATATATTTGACAATTACTAAATATGATTTCAAAATTTAAGTAGATCATATTTTCATAAAAACTTAATTTAAATGTTTGAATGATTTCCTTAAAATTTTGCATTTTTCTTAATAAAAATTCTGCCCTTTATTCTAAAAAAAATTCTCGAAAATTCACAAAAACTCATCTATGAAAATATGTAAAATATGGATGAGACTTGTCTTTTTTGTGGACCATCATCATCGCATTTCAATAAAATATAACAAAATAATATCTCTCTGTAGAATATAGCTGTTCTCTAGCTATATAAATTAATAAAGACTCGAATTCCATATGTCAGAAACACACGCAGCTGCTGAAGCTATGTCATAACCAAAATACAAAAAAAAAATCAACGAAATGAAAGCAACAACATCAACAACAACAACAAAAATGTTGTTTAAAAAAAATGATGAATTTTCCATGATGCACTTATGCATTTTGGTGAGGATTTGTTTTTTTTTAAATGATTTCTTTCTTTTTTTATATAAATGTTATGATGATTTCATTTTTTTTCCAGCATATTGTATAGGGTGGGCATATATCTTTGATTTTTTTTTTTATTAATTTTTTTTTTCAAAAATATTGATTTGAATTTTTCTTATACAGTTTATAATAAAAAAAAGTTCATATAAAAGCTTCTATTTGCTTTGCTCTAGCCAGTTTATAGAAATCAGATTTTTTTTTGTTAATAAGAACCGATATAAAAGTATAACCATATTATTTTCAAACTCGTCTATGAAGTTTATTATTTATTTATTATTATATTATTTAGCCATACTGATGATAAGAGATATAATCCCCGAAACGAATTACAAGTTATTTTATAAAAATGTTAAATTACTTATAAACTCCTATTATATGGTTTTTAAAATACAAAAAAATAGATAAAAGTTTATGAAATCTATACGAAATATTTTTTTAGTATCCAGAAAGTAAACTTTAATCTAGTATATTCTTCATATGCACACAGTAAGGTTTTATTTGTGTGCAATTGCGCATGTCCAATTCCAAAATTATATCAAAATGGATTAAAAAAAGTTCAAACAAAGTTTAATTTAATTTTAGTAAAAAATTAAATACATTTTCACGGTAATTTTTCTAATTATTTCTAATTATTTTTTACTAGTATTTTTGATCGGTTGAACCTGTAGCAGTCAATTTGAGTGGAATTTACGCGCAATTTCTTCCAAATTGTTTAAAATAAGTTTTTTTTTAATAATTTCAGATTGTAAAAAAATTATTTTATTGACATATCAATAAAAATTAAAAAAAAAATGTTGACTGGTTGAACTTGTAGCAGCCAAATTGAGTGCAATTTACGTGCATTTTTTCAAAATTGTTTAAACCACTTTTTTTTAATTTCAGGTTTATTTTACAACTTTAATTTAATTTAATTTTAGTAAAAAAATTAAATACATTTTTCACAGTAATTTTTCTAACTATTTCTTATTATTTTTGACTAGTATTTTTGATTGGTTGAACCTGTAGCAGCCAATTTGAGTGGAATTTACGTGCAATTTCTTCCAAATTGTTTAAAATAAGTTTTTTTAGATAATTTCAGATTGTAAACAAATTATTTTTTTGGCATATAAATAAAAATTAAAGAAAAATGTTGACTGGTTGATCCTTAGCCAACTTAAGTGCAATTTACGTGCAACTTTGTCAAACATTTTTGAAAATATTTTTTTTTTTAAATAATTCCAGGTTATGAAAACTCGTTTTATTTGCATGTTAATAAAAATAAATAAAAAATGTTGACTGGTTAAAATTGTAGCAGCCAACTTGAATGCAACTTACGTGCAATTTTTTCCAAATTGTTTGAAAATATTTTTTTTAAATAATTTCAGGTTGTAAATAAATATTTTATTGACATATCAGTTAAAATTTAAAAAAATGTTTACTAGTTGAAATTGTAGCATCCAATTTGAGTGCAATTTACGTGCAGTTTTTTCTAAATTGTTTGAAAATAAGGTTTTTTAAATAATTTCAGGTTGTAAAAAATTTATTTTATTTAATAAAATAAAAATAAAAAAAAGTTGACTGATTGACCTTTAGCCAACTTGAGTACAATTTACTTGCAATTTTTTTCCAAATTGTTTCGAACTATTTATTTTTAATTTCAGCTTTATTTTACAACCTTAATTTAATTTATTATTATTAAAAAAAAAATATATATTTTTCAAGGTAATTTTTCTAATTATTTCAAATTATTTTTGACTAGTATTTTTATTTGGTTGAACTTGTAGCAGCCAATTTACGTGCAATTTCTTCCAAATTATTTAAAAATATATTTTTTTTTAATTTCAGGTTGTAAAAAAAAATATTTTATTTGTATATCAATAAAGATTTAAAAACCATTTGACTAAGTGAATTTGTAACAGCCAACTTGAATGCAATTTACGTGCAATTTAGGTGCAATTTCTTCCAAATTGTTTTATAATAATTTCAGATTGTAAATAAATTATTTTAATTAGAATTTGTTCACCAAAAAAATTAAGGACCAACCTAAACCACACATCATTTTACACACATATTATACTCAACATAATATGTTATTATACTTATGCGAGATAAAGAGCATAAAATTTATTTATACGAATAAACTAAAAATATCTCAAGATATAATTATAATCCCAAAATATATATGAAATTTTAAAAAATATAATTTAATTCGTGTTTCTTTTCATTTGGTTTTTTGTTATTTTTAATATACTTATAACATTGATATTATAATAAATGAGTTTTTTTCCTCGCTGTTCCAAAACTAAATGATTGAAACAAAAAAAAACCGAAACACCGAAAACCCTTTTTTTGGTATAAATAAATTTAATATCAAATTAAATCATTTTAAATTATAATGTATGTCAGTGTGTATATATAAAATATATGCATCAGGTTAAAAAAGCGATCTCTAAAATATGTTACCAAAAAAAAGTTCCAATGAAAAATTCCTTAAACATTTTTATAGATTTTATTTAAATTTAACTTTAGAAAAAAAAATTCTCCAAGTTATATAATTAAAAATTATTAATTATAGGGACGGATAGAACAACATGGTTAGGCTTATTAGGATACAATTTTAATTAGAAAAATATCTATAAGTAACAGAAGGTAAAAAAATATTGTTGATGGAATATAGTGAAATAGTAAAAATTAATGACTTAACTTGGATCTCATGGAAAAGGCTTAATAAATAAGAAATAAGTGTTCAAATCGAAAGATCGCAGAAAAATTTAAATAATTGTTAATTTCTTCTTAATTAAAAAAATCTAAAATTGTTAAAAATCATTTTGGCACAAAAAGCTTAAATAATCGCAGCTCTCACACAAACCAGTTGTTAATATCAATCGAAAATGCGACTGTAATTTAGTAGAATGTTAAAATGCTTTTAGCACGCTCTTTGACACGTATAATTTATGTTTAATAATAATTTTTTTGAATGCTTTTTGTTTTTAAATTTTTATTGTCAAATAATTAAATCCGATTTTTTTTTGTGTTTAGACTTTTGGGAGCTTAAAGTATTTACGTACTTAAGAATAGATATAGGAATTTAATTGCGCTATACTTTTCAGAGAATTTTTTTTTTAGATTTTTGACAAAATTCTTGTTGTTACAATTAAATTTAAAAATTATCAAAAAATTTATATAAAATTTATATAAAATAAAATCAATTTACCCAATGCACAAACAACAATCGAGAAAAAAATCCTCTAATTAGCCATTCACTTAACTGGATAAAAATGCAATATAATATTTATCGATGGTGTAATATTTATCCACATTATTATAATAAAAAAAATATTTTTTTCCAAATGAAAGACACAGTTTTTTTTTTTGGTCGAAATTATAATATGCATTAGCATCATATTACACCCGATGATATTATCCAATACACGTGGCCTTAAAATGTATATTATATTCGTAATGAGAGATTAAGGAATATCAATCTGAAAACCTTACCATCAGAGGAAAAAAAACACGCAGAAAACACACAAAATTTTTATTGTAATTTGAAACTGATTGAACTGAGATGCGGACTTTCTGAATAAAATTTTATTTGATATTATTACAAATATATTTCCACATATAATGAAAAATTTATTTTATTGTTATTATAGTTTTTGGAATATGGTGGCTATCGCATATATTTTGATGTGTGTGGTTATTATAAATATTTGTGGGTAAGAAGAAATAAATTTGAGATGAGGTGAGGCAGTAGGTATATCTAAATATGTAAATTTCAAATAAAAAAATATTATAATTCAAAATTTTGAAATTATTAAAAAATTATACAGAAAACAATAATTTTAAAATACGATTTATACTTCCGATAATTCAAATATATATTTTAATATGTCAAATATCATGTATAGAGCCTTAAATTTATCATTTTTAATTTAAAAAAATACCTCTTGAAAAATTTGTAAAATAGACAGGTTAATAATTATTATCATATTTTAAAAATGAAGATATTAAAATTTATTGAAAATCAAAATTGTTTGTAAAGGAAATTGAAAAAAATCGTTTACAAAAAAAAAACTAAAAAAAAGTATCGTCCTCAGAGTGGAACCTTGAGGCACACCACAAATCTAATTTTATCACATTTATACAGGTGGCATAAATATTTCATTAAATTTAAATCTTATTTAAATGAAAATAAATTTACTCTCCAAAATGGTAAATATTTTTTTTATTTTATTAAATCAATTTTAAAATTTCGTATACATTTTTTTTTAACATATACCGTTCTTAGAGTGGAATCTTGAGGCACACCACAAAAAATATATCTTATTTAAATTTCTGCTAGTGACATAATCAACTTTAAATTTTACAAAAAAAAATCATCGTTCTTAGAGTGGAACCTTGTAGCACTCCAAAATTATAATCACATTTATTCAGGTGACATCGCAATTATTCATATAATTTCTTAAATTTTATTTAAATGAAAATAAATTTACTTTCCAATAAGGTAAATATTTTTTAAAATTTTTTAAATCAATTTTAAAATTTCGTATAAAACATTTTCAAACATATACCGTTCTTAGAGTGGAATCTTGAGGCACACCACAAAAAGATATCTTATTTAAATTTCTACTAGTGACATAATCAACTTTAAATTTTACAAAAAAAATAATCGTTCTTAGAGTTGAACCTTGTAGCACTCCAAAATTATAATCACATTTATTCAGGTGACATCGCAATTATTCATAAAATTTTATTTAAATGAAAATAAATTTACTCTCCAAAATGGTAAATATTTTTTTTATTTTTTTAAATCAATTTTAAAATTTCGTATACATTTTTTTTAACATATACCGTTCTGAGAGTGGAATCTTGAGGCACACCACTAAAAATATATTTTATTTAAATTTCTACTATAGTGACATAATCACCTTTAAATTTTACCAAAAAAATCATTGTTCTTAGAGTGGAATCTTGAAGCACACCGAAAAAATTGTTTAATCACATTTCTTCAGGTGACATAAATTTGGTCATAAAATATCTTAAATCTTATTTAAATTATAAAAATAAACAGACTTCCCCCAATGGCAAATATAGTTACTTATGTGCAATAAATTATGAGCAAAAAAATTCTCAATTTAATAATAACCGCATTAATTACCCAATATACGCAGGAAAAAAGTGTTTTACGAAGAATGAAAAAAAAACATAACTTTTAAATTACCTAATTTTCACCAGAACCCAAAGTTTGAATCTAAATGTATTTATTGTGTATGGATGCGTGTTATAGAGACTCCGAATGAAGAACAAAAAATTGTCTTCCCCATCGAATTATTTATTATAATAATGCAGATTATGCTTCGAAGTAAAAATATTTCCATTAAAATCCCAAAGTATTAGATATTATTTTACTATAAGATTCCTCTATACATATTATGAAATATGATGCTTAAGCATTTTTCATTCTAATATTCTATATTCGGCAATTTTCCTACATAAACACAAAATACAATGAACCAGTCGCATATAACTAAACCATCTGTAATATTCATCCCCCTGTGTTATTATTATTATTATTATTTTCGTTCGCGCGAAGACTAAATTGACGCCAATTACCAGTCAGCCACCCTCTAAGCCTCAATCTCATGGGGAATATAGTAAACTGAATATTGCAGCTCATGGTGTATGCAGAGGGCCGGTGCGAGTCGTCGTATATATGTGCCAGGGAATCAAAATTATATAATATTATTGAAAGAAGTGACGTAAAAATATGTGAGGGTGAGTTTTTTTTATGTATTATTGAAAGTTACGTATATATATATATGGATGATGGTTATGATGGGAAATCCCTGTTCTTATTATTATTTTACGTGCAAGGATGTAGGACAAGGCTATATATGAGTATGGAATAATACCTAATAATAAAATCTACTCTGCGATAAAGACGTTGAAAAATATTTTTTTATTCTATCGGGGTAATAATATGATGAAGATTTTGGCATACGACACACATAAAATATTATATTGCTTTACATCAATCTTTTGTGTGTGTGATTGAAATATTAGTGATTTATTTATTTTGGGTTTTTTATCCGGATAGAATTAGCTATACGTGTAGCATACACATATATAGTCTTACTTTTACCCTATATTCTATTAAGATTTTCATCATTCGCAAGATTTAATTCTCTGAGCTTTCTAACTAAGTCCTTTTTAAACTACATAGGAATTTATTATTAAATAGTTGTTCTTGATGGTATTTAATATTAGGAATATAAATATGTGTAAAAAATACACACTGCCGACGATCCAAATGAGTACGCGGTTCTGTGTAAAAATCTGTGTAAAAAAATATTTACACAGGCAAAGTCTGTGTAAATTTTACACAGATCATTGTTTTGTTTTATACCAGATAGGTGCTTTTTTAATTAAAGTCTGTGTATATTTGTTTTTTTTTATTTTTACACCGATATGTGTAAAATATTTTCGATAAAGTGATAAATTACACAGGCATGTGTAATTATATTTAACATTTTGGTGTAACGAATTCTAAGATAAATGGTAAATTAAAAAAAAATACATAGACCTGTTAAACTTTACAACGGCACCGATGTTAAAAGACAACGTTCTGTGGTATATAATTTCACACATTTAAAAATTATTTTATTATACTTATCTGCACATTTTCTGTGTAATTAAAGACAGACAGCCAAATATTACACAGGTCAAAATCCTTAGATACATTTTCTGTTTAAAAATTTATTATTTCAAACTTTACTGTGTACTTATTGGTAATACACAGGAAAATGTAAAAAAAATCACATATGGCATGTGTAAAATTACTCCGCTTTGTGTAAAATAAAACAACTTCAAAATCGAAATTTAAATTTCGTGAATTTTAAAATAGTCACAAAATGGGAAAAATATGTTGGTAGCAAGTTCTTTAAAAAATATAAAAGCTCTTGATTTAAATTGAAGAACTAAACTGCGCTTCCTGTAGTAATCGCATGATTTTAAATAAACGAGACGATAACTTTAGTCTAATGTCTACAGATATTGAATAAAGCAAGATTTTTCTAATTAAAAATACAGATTTTCCATCGATCTATTATCTATTTTTTGTAAAAAACGGGAATTTAAAGTTATCAAACTATTATGTTTAGCTAAATTAACTAAAATCCTATCAAAAATTGCGTAATATCGATCAATTTAGACTAATTTTCTTGTCAAAAACCGAATTTACTCCATAAACAAAAAATTTTTAACTAAGGTTTTTACCCGCCTTATTGCAAAAAATGTCTTTGACATTTTTCGTAAAAAATTGCATCCCTTGTAGGGACAATTTACAGTGACTTTTTTCATGAAAAATGGCATCCCTTGTGGGAAAAATTACCAGTGACTTTTTTCATGAAAAATTGCTTCTTTTGTGGGGAAAGTTTACAATGACTTTTTTCATAAAAAATGGCATCCT
>JANSTW010055433.1:0-11977 GCA_027564275.1 Diadocidia ferruginosa
AATAAACTTTATTTATTATAATTTTACAAGGAAGCAGCTTGATTGAATTTCGTCTTTTTAAAACTTTATAAAGTTTTCTATAAAATTAAGTTAAACGTTACTAGGGTAAAACTGGCCCTTGACTCTTGGATCTGAAAAAAAGAAGCTCTACGTTTATATGATTTTATATTGTTAACATCTCTTTTTTTATAAAACTGTCAACGAAGGCTTTTCCGCTTAGGCTCATTTCAATCAGTAAACGTAATAATTTTTAAATGTGACTTCTAACGATTAATCCATTTTATTAAATACATTAACAGTTTTGCTTTTGTAAACCAGATAAACAAAAAGATGGCTGTAGCAGTTGCTGTTGCAGTGGAATCTTCAAGTAATGTAATATCGAATAATAGAAGATTAAAACAAAGACACAATACTTTTTACGACATTGATGGTGAAGAAGTTGTTGAAAAAAAGCGATCGCGTAGAGGAATAAAAAGAGGAACAAGAAATACTACTACGATAGTTAAAAATGAAATTTTTTATAGTGACAAGTCTTTTACAACTAGGGTTTGTAAAAACAATATCGTAAAGACTTCTGTAAGCAATAAAGAAATAGATAGTATTGATAAAAATGTTGAGATGCATTTAAAAGATGAAAAAGCTACAGCAATCTTTAATAGTGCCGATACTATTTTAAATAATATTGGAGAAAATCCTATTAGTTCTGTTAATCGATCTGAAACTGCTTTAGCAATTCTTGATGAAAGCGTGAAAAACAATTGTGTGTCTTTTGAGGATTATATAATTCCTTCGACTTCATTATTTTCGGCTCCAAAATCATCAAGAATAGAAAATTTGAGGGGTTTAAGTGTTGATAGTGAAACTAAATTAGAAACGCGGAATAATGTTAAAAAAATTGAACTTGCAAGTAAAGTTGAATGTTTACCTAATTTAAGTGCTTCTACTGTTAAACTACCAATAACGATTCAAACAACATTGACTACTAGTCCAACTCGATTAAATAATCAATCATTACAAATAGCGCCATGTTTCTTACAACAGAGTATCCTCCCTGAACAACAAAATTTTCAGTCTTTAACTTATGTGCCAACTATTGACAGTGAGTCGTAAGTTAATTTTTATTGCTTTGATAATATGTTTAATTTGCTACGTTCAATAATTAATTTATATTATTAACGTGATCCATAAGTTTTTTCAGTTTTTTTAATGAATTAATTGACTTTGTCATGTAAGTTTTTGTAGCTCTTCTCATCTTCTTTTATATCGTATATTACATATTTAAAAAATTAATTTTTTTGATTTTATTTTGGAAAACTATAAAATTCCAGAATTTTACTAAAACAAAATAATTAAGTAATCAATAAATTTGTAACTAGTACATAGATATGAAAAAAATGTCCAAAGGCTACAAAATGATATATAACACTTGCATATAAAGTAATTTTATTATTTTTAAAAAATTTCACAAACTGAAAAATACGAAAAAACTTTGGTCTACTCTAATTTTTTAAAGTAAGCATTCTTTGACAAATATTTCATTAAAAATATAAATGTTTTATAGTGGGTACAGAAAATCTTTTTATTAAGAACTAAAATTTTGGAAGTAAATTTTTTGTTCTTTAGTATTTTTCTTTTGCAAAATATACCTCCTCTTACTGACGAAATGCGACTTCGATGTCCCGCCCTTCCTCTTCGGACACGTTCTACGCCAGAATTCTCACTTGTTCTTGATCTGGTAAGTTAAAGATTTAATAATTTAATGGCTAGGGAAACATGAAAATATAAAATAATTCAAAACGATGTAAAAATGATTTTATTATTTTTTAGTAATTACGTAGTAAAATAAACCTTAATTGACAATAAAATTTTGAATGTACTAATTTACAACAGTAATAATGTTAATTAAAAAATGTACACTGTTGACGGTTCCATCATAAAACTAGATAAAGTTTTGTATTCTTCTAATATAAAAATTTTAATTTATGGTTGTAGGATGAAACACTCGTTCATTGCAGTCTCAACGAATTACCCGATGCTTCACTTACTTTTGAAGTCAATTTTCAAGATACTTTGTATCAGGTATATCTTATTAAATTTTTGGGAAAAATAAGTAATTTATGTATAATAAAAATGCTTTTAAATAATTGTTTAGGTTTATGTAAGAATTCGTCCTTATTTACATGAATTTTTGGAACGTCTTTCCACTCATTTTGAAATTATTTTGTTTACAGCTAGCAAACGTGTCTATGCTGATAAATTGTTGGTAATGTTTTATTGTTTTTTAAATAAATAAATAAACAACAAAAAATTTTTAGAATCTTCTTGACCCAGGTAAACGTTTCATACGGCATCGATTATTTCGGGAACACTGTGTTTATGTTTATGGAAATTATATAAAAGATTTAAATATATTGGGCCGAGATCTATCAAAAACAATTATTATTGACAATTCCCCACAATCTTTTGCTTATCAAATTGACAATGGAATTCCTATTGAAAGCTGGTTTTTTGAGCAAGGGGATAATGAATTATTAAAACTGATTCCATTTTTGGAGACGCTAACTAAAGAGGTAACAAATTTTTGGCATACAACATTTTTTGATTTGTTTTTGTATAATAATTTATCAATTTAGTCTTTTTCAGAAAATATAATAATTTGTGTCCCTCAAAGGATTTGTGTCAAATTATCTATTGTTTTAGCGAAAGAGAAAAAATATATTTGACCATATCACCAAGTTTTTTATTTGGTATTAATTTAACATTTTGAAGGTGCAAAAATTGTACCAATTTTTTTTTCAAATTTTATTTTGTTACTTTTGAATGTTTTGGGCAGGTTTTTAAAAAGTTTTGCATAGAATTTATATGTTTGTAGAAAAAAATTTTGACCGTAATCTTTTTTATCTACGTTTTAGAAAAAACGAAAAAAATCCACATTCTTCAGCTGTTTTTAGCAATTTTAGTTAAAGTGAAGACTGAGGGTTTAACTTAATAAAATGTATATTTTTAATTCCCAAATTTTTGATTTTTCCTACATTTAAGAGCTCTTTTAATCAAATTAAATTCTATATATACTAGGAAGAGTATGGGAACGAGAAATAAATTTTTCTATAAAAATGTACAAAGAAATATTTATTTTTTATTTTTCTGTCAATAAATTTATAGACGCATGCTCTGCCATTCTCTTTTTAGGGCTGGCATGCGATTATTTTTTTCACTAATTCTAAATTACTGAATTAGAAAATTATAACACTGCGATTTTAGCTTATACTTGAAAATTTGTAATTATTAATAAAATTAAAAATTTGGAAAAAACATTTTTTTTCCTGAGCGCTAATATTATACGTCTCATAAACATGCGAAGTTTATATTTTTAAAATGCATTAAATTTTCTGCAAACTGTTAATTTTAATGTTTTTAGTTAATTAGTTGTTGGATTTTATTTTTTTGAAAGTTTTTTATGCACATAATTTTGCAAATCTATTTACATAGAAAAATTTAAGAAAAAAACTCAATTCTTTTCATACCGTTTAGGCCAGTGATGTAAGACCAATCATCCGTGAACGCTATCGTATTCATGACATGTTACGTTTTTCTTTTAATTGT
Source organism: Diadocidia ferruginosa (assembly GCA_027564275.1). NCBI lineage: Eukaryota > Metazoa > Arthropoda > Insecta > Diptera > Diadocidiidae > Diadocidia > Diadocidia ferruginosa. The sequence goes on from JANSTW010055433.1 coordinate 3,604, forward strand.
CGGCCAACTTCGGTAGAAACAGCACAACAATTTATTACACAACAGGAAACTTCTCAAAATCAAATTGTAAACATCAGCGTTACAAATAATAAATGTTCAGGTACCAACAATAATGCTTCATTAATAGTGTCGCCGGAAGTTTCTAGTTATAATAGTAACAAATTTGGTAGTATTTATGAGAATAATAACCGAAATATGGTTATTCACACTGAAAATACAAGTCATGAACAAAAAAATTAAGACAAAAAAGAGGAACAACAAAACATAAAAGTAGAGTATAAAATGAAGTAAAACTGATGTCTACTACTAATACTTCTATTCCTTAAAAATGATTAAAAACAATAAAAATAGAAAGAAGTTCACTTTAAGTGGAATACGTCAAAAATTACTATAAAATCAATATTTAAATTGTTAGTCAAATTTTAATCGTTCTATATATTTACTTTAATAAATCTTTTATTAAAATTATGTGAAAGTTCTTAGGTTGATATTTCTGTAGATTTTCATCAAGTTTAGAAATTTAAAAAAGTTTTGTAGAACATAATAGTAAAATCAGTTAAATTTGTTTTGAATTAAATGTTTATTTGTAAAATTTAAAAAAATCAAAAATTTTGTACTGTCAGTATTATAAATCTTTTTCTTTTTTTTCAGAGTATAAATTTATAATAATAAAATGTGCCTCAGAGTTGCACATAGCCTAAGCAGAAAAAAAATTACATTTTTTAAATCAAATGTTTAATCAGATTTTTTTGTTTAAAAGTCGTCGGTGAGTTTGGGATCTTCCCTTGTTATTTGATTTTTTTTACAACTATTTTCTTTTAGTGCTTTTTTTATGAGGTAGTCTTATTAACTGAAATCACGATTTTTATTTCAAGAAATTTAAATCTTTTTATATGCTGCATTATAGCCTGAAATAAAGATTCATCTTTTTTTTTTAAAATTAATATGTATTTTTCTCATGTAAATTTAGTTTTTTTTGTGTAGTTAATTTTCTAAAACAATGAGCTATTTCGTAGATGAAATAAGTAAAGAAATTTATGTCCAACTTTAACGGTGAATGTCCTATATTGTCAATTGTTAAAAGAATTTTATATTAATACTTTAGGAGGCATTCTGAAAATAATTAGGCAAGCAAAAAATATAAATCTATTGAAAGTTTATCTCAGTAGTATATATATACTATCTCTGGGACAGCCCTCCGCCCCATTTCTCCAATTTTATTTTACACCATTTTTTAACGATTTTTCCTTCCAAATCAGACGAAAATTATCAAAAAGGTATTTTTTTAGGCCCAAAATAGCTAGAACAGTCATTGTCCCACATTTCAAAACACTCATTTTATACCATTTTTTCATTATTTTTTTATCATAAATTAAACAAAATCATTCGAATCAAAATAAAGGCGTTTTATTACTTATATGATACAAATGCTCGACCCCCACATTTTATTTTATATTAACAACTTTTAATTGAGTAAGACAATTTATCTGCTAGTTTTTAAAATTTATCCCATAAAATAAATAAAACAAATTTTTTATTGGAAAAAACAATGAAAATCTTACAATATAACAGTGATTTGCTTCACATCTTATTCGGTCTCTGCTCCACTAGACGGCGGGGTGAAAGTAGCCATCAAATTATTCATCAGCAGATCCAAGACACCTTCACCATCCACAACAGATTCTGTCTCTTCTTGCGTTACTGCTGGACCTTGTCCACCCAAAATTGTATCCGCCAAAATACACAAGACATGGACGGTGTTTTCCAGACGCTTCAACATTTTTCGAATTTGAGGATTCTAAAACAGATCGCTAAAAGAATAAATAAATAATAATCATACTTGCGGCAGAACAGGGATTCCCAAACGTGGATGAACTTGAACTCGAACTAAAAAAATTAAAAGTTATTAAGGGAAAATAGCTTTTATTCTTACCATTATTGCGCCGCAACATTGCTTCAATCTCATTAATCGCATTCATAAGTCCATTTTCAACGTCTTGATGGATAGGAATCGTGAATTTATTCAAACTAAATTGATAAAAATAACAAACTATTATGAATAATATTCTTACTTTTCATTGATGATACCAGCGATATGACCACGCAAACCACTAACCACACGTGCCTGTTGCTAAAATTGTATAAATAAATAGTTTTAAAAAGTTATAATATTATATAAACTTACAGAAGTATAATGGGCCATTATTAGACAGAATATAGAATTATTTGAAGCAATATATAACAGCAAAAACACAGCGAAAGCAAGACCAAACATTTTTTCGAAACATAACGCCAAAGCGTGAAAAGAGCGCTTTTTTGAACGCGCATTTCTGTTGAAAGAAAAATATATTACCAATGGGTTTTCAATTATGAATTTTCTTTTTTTGTAAAAATATTTTTATAATTTACAATAAACTCCTTATTTGCGAATTTTTGATAAAAATCTATAAACTTCTAATAAAAGTTGGAAAATAAAAAAATTTTACTCTAATTAAATGGCACTATTTTTTCTTCAGCTTACATCAAGTGAGTTAACTTTCGAGTATTTATTTTCACTAGATTTTTTGGTAAAAAATATAAAATTGCATTAGTGAAAATGGATGGAAAATTCCGCTATAGCAACAAAATTCGAAAAAACGATGTTGATAATCAAAATAATAATACCTCTAATAAGAATTGTGAAAAAAAGTTAAATAAATTCCCAACGGAAATGGTCGCTTCCCGACCATTTGATAATATTTTTGTATGGTGTAACTTAATTTCTGACTCCTATGTCAACAATAGAAAATTGAATTCAATTTATAGATTTAGGCCTGATTTTGACGAAAGTTGGGTATTTATTGAGCCTATCTTTATTATTGTAATTAGTAGTTCAAACGGAATTATTTAGGAATAATTTTAAATCCGGAACCAGTTTTTAATGAATTTAAGAAATTTTCATTTTTTTTTTTTAATTGATTTTTCCTTTTATATTTTTTTGGCTTATTATTATTTGCTATTTCTAAGCTGATTCTTTCGCTACTAATCGCTTCTCTATTATTATCATTATTGTTAATATTATTATCCAAATTGTAATTATTTATTTTATTAGTCGCGAGGCGAATATTTTCTAATAGATCAGTTTTTTCTTTTTGATTTTTGTTTATGATTATATAGTTTTTAATATTTCCACCATCAAAAATTTTTAAAGACATTTATTAAACAAAATTTTATTAACTATTATTTCTTTATTCTCTCTAGAAATGCTCGCGAAGCGATCATCTATCATTAAGTGAAATTGCAGAGGCATAATTATCTAACTGCTTATCCTTGATTGCCATCATTTTTGGTCTATAAGTTGAAATACTTATTTCATTATTGGACTCTACGAATTCCAGAGTAGAAATCGACTCAAATCTTTTATTACTTTATTTTTAAATTTTGAGAATGAAAATGATGGTGATAATACATAGATATAATGATAAACATATAGAACATTGATACTATAATTGTCACATAGATTCTCCAAAAATTCAAATATACTATCAATTTCATTAATGATTTCATGAGGAATCATAGAATTTTGTTCATTTTCTTTTAGTTCGATCCTTACAGATTTTTTTCGTTCAACAATTCTTCTTCAACATGAATTTTCATATCATTTAGAATATGCTCCTTACAAATTAATTTATCGTTTAGAAATTGTAGATTATATTTATGAGATGTAGTATTTATTTCATTAACGTTGTTTGGAAACAAATCGTATTTATAAACATCAATGTCATTTGAAAACACATTATCTTTGATAGACCATATTTTATCATTATACTTTTTAATTTTGATTGGAATAACTTCGTTAGATAACGGATTTATAATTCTTAAAGTCAGATAACTCAACAAATTCAATCAAATTATGATTAATTTCTTTGCAGAATTTCACCTGAACGAGTTCATTTTTGATTAATTTTACATCAATAGTAATTTAATGCATTTTGAATGAATTTCTTAGGATTTTCTTTTAATAAGATTTCAAGAATATCATTATGATCATTGAACATTTTACAAAAAGTTTCCATAAAATGCTTCATCTGATTTTCTAAATTGTTGACATTTTATGCCAAAATATGACATTTTATGCCAATTATGAGTATAAGCAGATTGCTTAATCAACAAAAATGTGCTAATCACCAAATATTTATTTGTCGAAGATGTAAAGAACATTTTACTGTAAAAGATAAATGTGAAGAACATATGAAAACTTGTAATCAAAATGAACTAATACCATTTAATCCGTCTTTTAAAGATGTATAATTTGACAAATCTGAGTATTTACAAAAGATTCCATACATTATTTATGCTGATTTTTAATCAATTATAAAAAAATACTACAAAGCTATCAATGACCCAAAAAAATCTTGGACCGATAAAGAAGGTAAACACATCCCTTCAGGATTTGCTGCTATCATCGTAGATTCTAATGGAAAGATCTATAATATTAAAACGTATATTGGTAAGAATGCTGCTGAAAAATTTATAAAAAAATTTAAATTTATTGGACAAATAAAATTTGTGATCATTTGATTGGTCTAGGCAAAAAAAAAGAAACCTTTAACTAGAGAACATTGGAAAATATATAATGAAACTAACAATTGCAATATTTGTAAAAAATAGATTCCAGCTAACAAAAAAGTGAAAGATCATTTCACAGGAGAATTTAGGCAAATTTTATAAAAATACATTTATACCAGTCTTATTTCATAATTTTAAGAAATATGATGGTAATGACATTATAAAAGCATTTAAAAACTTTACAATAGATGGAAAACAAAAGTGTAAAGCCATTATCTGAAAACAGTGAAAATTACAAAAGTATAAATTTTAAAAGACTTGTACCAGTAAATCTTAAAGCAAAACAAAAAACAAAATGTGAAAAATGCGATATAATGACAAAAACTACTATCAAATATAAGTGTGGAATATGGAATTTTGATAAACCAAAACAATATTACAACATTAGTATTTGGACAGCTTTACATTCAAATCTACACTAGATAATGCTGTTAAAGATTTAAAAAATGACGATTTTAAAATAACTAAGGAATTCTATCAAAATGAAGAAGAGTTTCAACTAATGAAAAGGAAGGGCCGTATGAATTTATGGATTTATTCAAAAAATATGACCAAAATGAATTTCCTAATAAAGAATATTTTGATGATAAGTTAAATAATAAAAAATGTAGTGACAAAGTGGTTTATAAAAAAACTGGATGTAAAAATTTAGGAGATTACACAGAAATTTACATGCGAATTAATGTCTTATTATTGGCTGATATGTTTGAAAGTTTTCGAAAGCATTGTATCAAAATTTATGGAATTGATCCGTGTTGGTGTTATGGAACTCCTGAATTAGCATGGCAGGCATCTTTAAAAATGATTCACGATAAGGAGTCAAAAATGTACTTAGAAACTTTAAAGAACAAACAAATGCATCAATTTTTCGAAAATCCAAGAGGCAGAATTACGGATGTGAGGATATTAGATACAAAAGCAAACAACAAATATTGTAAAGATTACGACCCAAAAAAGCCATCAACATTTATATTTGATATTGACGCAACTAATTTGTATGGTCACTCAATGATTTAAGAACTGCCTTGTAATGAATTTAGATTTGAAATGAACAAAACAGAATACGATAAATACATTAAAGATGTGAAAGCCATTAATATTAATAATTTTGATGAATTCAAAATTCTCATGTAGAAAACATTATTGCTAAATAACCACAACGTTGATGGGTTAAAGAATATTGTATTTGATTTGGATAAATTTACTACAGAAGTTAAAGATTCAAAGACAAGAAAGATGGTAAAAGTTTTGGATGAGATAAAATTTAGAAATCTCATTAATAATGGGGAATTTAATGAAGATATGGATGTTTACATAAATAATTTGGATTACTTCAACGAAAACATGGACTATAAAGAATTCAAAAGTTATTGCAAAAAATTAAATAAAAAAGGACGAGGTTGTATTCTAGAAGTTGACTTGGAATATCCTGATAAACTTCATGACTTACACGATGATTTTGCTTTATGTCTAGAAGTATCAAAGATTAATAATATGAAATACTTTAAGTTAATATGCAATACATTTGATAATCCATTATAAAATGTTATTGTTTGTCTTAGAACACGAGTTAAAGTTAAAGAAAATTCATAGGATAAGTTTTAATGGGAAGAATTGGCTAGAACCATACATAATGAAGAATACCAACTTGAGAAAACAAGCAGAAAATGCTTTTGAAAAGGACTTTTATAAATTGATGAACAACGCCGAATTTGGTAAAACGATGGAAGATGTTAGGAAATATAGTGATTTCAGATTAGAATTTGATGAAAAGAAAGTTCAAAAATTAATTGATAATCAAAGGTATAAAAGAGGGAAAATTATAAACAATAATCTTGTACAAATAGAAATGGGGCAAACGAATATTAAATTCAACAAACCAATTCATATTGGATTTAGTGTGCTTGAGTTAAGTAAATTGCATATGTATAAATTCCATTATGATGTTATGAAGAAGAAATACGGCAATAAAGTGAAACTGATGTATATTGACACCGATGGAATAAAGTATTTGGTTGAAACAGAAGACATTTTTGAAGATTTGAAAGCAGATAAAGAATTTGCAACATACTTTGACTTCAGTAATTTTTCAAAAGATCACCATTTATTTAATGAATATAATAAAGGAGTGATCGGTAAATTCAAAATTGAACAAGCTGATAAAATTATATCTGAATTTATAGCATTAGCATCAAAAAAATATAACTTTCAAGTTTATGATCCGACTGAAAAGAAAGTTGTGGAAGAAAAAAAGAAGGCAAAAGGAACTAAGAAGTGTGTAACTAAAACACTTAAATTCGAAGAATATAAGAATGCATATTTTCAGCAATTAAGTTGGCATCATAATCAAATACTTGATTTAAAATTGACTGTACTATTTCACAATTGGAAGGCAAAGTTTCAATCTTCCTAATAGTCTGCTCGATGGATATGATCTCCTTCTCAACATCTTCAAAGTCCAGCTCGTTCAACTTCCAACCAGAGATATAAAGGCTAAAAATACATATAATAGAGAATATATGAAGATATATAAACTCACGAGTATGCGTATTGAAATTTTTCGCTTAGATAAATTCCATTTTCCGTCTTCTTAATGAAGCGATCTACAAAGTTTGCAATACTTTGCATAGTTCCACGACTCAGATGGAACATTTGGAATCTAATGAAGCAAAATCTTAACAACTATTACGTGAGAAATGCTTTGAAAATGTTATAAACACAATGCGCGGATTTTACTGCCATTTTAAAGCATATTAAATATAGTGGGAGTTTTGGGTGAGCCAGTGGTTTTCCCAGATTTTATTGAACAATTTAGAAGCAAAAAATTGAAGATTTTATGAATAATTTGATGTGATATAGCCATAAAAATAGAGAAAATAGGGTATATTTGTAATAGTGAAATAGTGGGGGTGGTTTGGGTGAGCCAGGAGTTCCCAGATCTGGGGAGTATTTTTTGATTCAATAATTTAAGTAATTTTAGCCCATAAAATGATGATAAAACATGAATATTTGTGCTTATTTTCAGAGGTGAAAATTAGGGGGGGTGTGAGCCAGAATTATCCCTTATATACTACTTCGGGTCGACTAATATTACTCTTTTTTCATTAAACTTGCGTAAAGTTTTGTGATGTTGGCATTGAATTTTTTTTGGGTGTCCTTCACATAATTCTTTTTTTCATGCGGCGAATTTTAAAAATTTTTTATTTGATAAGGTGAATTACTAAAAGTATTTAAAAAAACAATTAATTTATCAAATTTATCATAAAAATTTTTAGAAAAAAATAAGTTTAAATAAAAGTTTATATACCCGAAGGAAAAAATATAAAAAAGAGAAAAAAAAATGTTGTAAAATAATTTTCTAGTGAGAATTGTAAAAAAAATTAAAAATTAAGAAAAAAAATTGAAACATAAATAAAGTATTTTATAAATTAGAAGACGCAAAAGTAAAGTAAAACATAATTAATAGTATAAACTACAATATATAATATATACATACAATTTCATACAATTTATATTATATATAAATTTGCTTTTTATATCTTTCTTGCCTTTTATTTATCTACAATAAAAATTTACAAAAAAAACAATTTTTTTTATTGTTATTGATTCAATTGTTTTTCAATTTAAACCAAATTGTATTTTTATTCCATGTTTAATTGTTTGTTCTCAATAACGTTAATTAAAACATTTTCTTGAATGTATTTTTTTTTATTTATATACAAATTTTTGTTTGGAAATAAATTTTGAATTTATTGAGACGCAATTC
>JANSTW010055444.1:0-11975 GCA_027564275.1 Diadocidia ferruginosa
TAAAAATATTGTCGGCCATATTCTCAAACAGAATTTTGCCTCTACAATGAAATCAAGGTCATTCAAATTAGGAAAATTAAATCGTATTTTAAATTTTCAAAAGCTACTACTGTTATTATTATACTGTGTTCGAAACCACCAAGTTTCTCGAAAAACTAAAGTTGTAAAAAATTATTATACACAATGTGTAGTTTTAAAAGTCACCACTGTACAGCCATTTAGATTCAATTAAATGTTAAAAATTAACAGTGGCGCCCCAGTGGTGATTTTTAGCAATAAATATTAAGTCACAAAAACATGTGCTTATTCTTTGTTATTTCCAACTTCTTTTACATACACAGTTATTCGATTATTACATTTAGCGACAAAATGACTAGTTTGAAAAATCAAAAATCCGCCATCTTGAATAAATGTTTTGCAAGATATCATATCAAAAAAAACAAAAACGTTAAACAATTTATTTTCTCCAGTAAACTTAACAAACAAATTTATTGTTGGTTGAAAAAATTGTTCAATGTTCTATATTTTGACGCCATCTTGAATTAAGGCGCCATTTTGAATTACGGCATGATATTACATTTTCCAAGACATTTTTTGTTTAAACTTTGGGTCATCATTAAGCAGAAAATTAATTTTCAATAAATGTTTTTATTTTAATTTACTTTGGCAAAATCTGTTAGGTGGCGCTTCGATCGAAATGTCAAGATATGATTCAAGAAAAAATTTAAAAATGTGATACATAAAAAATTCTCTGGTATCTTATTTTTACTGTACACCGTAAACTTACCTATGCAATTTGGCCAACGGATAGTGCAAGCACAATTTCTGGTGAAATTCCAAAAATTCTTTGTACGAACGAAACAGGTAGGCGGGATCCGGTTGATTTTGCCTCGTCACTTTCAATATAAAAGTGTAATATTTCTCCAAATCATAGCGCTTCTGATAGCCATGCACCGAGACGGATTGCAGGCGACCATCCTGTGCCATACTAAAATTAAAAAAAAATTGAAAAATTGCTTACTTTAGTCGTTTTCTTGAAAGAAATTTAATATAACTTGAAAATTTTGTGTTTTAATTGAAAATAAATAACCAAATAATTAGTTTGGTATAATGTAACTTTGGTTGAATTAATTTTTTTTTAACTTTTGCTCCTTACAAATTAATAAATATAAAAAAATTAATAAAAATTCCCTTGAAAGTTTTGGCGCCATCTATTTGAAAAATAGAGGAATTACTAACTTAACCTACCAGATACCAGAGCGATGTTTAAATTTTTTCTATTCTATTTTTAGATGTTGTCTAATAAATAGCGGTAAGTTTGACAGATTGGAAATTTGTTAAAATTTTGTTGGTAAAATCGGTCTAACTTGATGGTGTCTATTTAAGATCTAAAACTACAAATACAAAGATACATATTATCATTGTCTTTTTATATATAGTCACACAATGCAAATTTCAGTGGAGACACCTTTGGGAAGCTAAATTAAACATTGCATTTTCTATACAAAATTCAATGTTTAATTTAGCTTCTCAAATATGTCGCCACTGCTCTCATTGTGTGACTATATATAAAAAGACAATGATATTATGTAATAGCAAATAATATTATACTAATTATTTTTTTAAACTCAATGGATCAAGCTATAAGGGAAAAAATTGCGCATCAAATCGCTCTGTTGTAGTTCTTAGGTTAAGTTAGTAATTCAACTATTTTACAAATAGATGGCGCCAATAATAATAAATACAGGAAAAAAAGAGAAATATAATCAAAAGTTTAACTGGCATGTATTTTGTCAGTTAAACTTTTGATTATATTTCTATTTTTGTGCAGATAAAATCAAATAACCAAAGAAAACAGACCGATGACAAAAACAATCATAACTCACGTATAAGTTCTTGGTACGAAATTCAACAGCTCTCCATTTCCATCATCGCCGGAAAATCTCAACTGTGCCAAATTGTGCAAAAAGAAATTAAATTGTGTAAACCATGACTTCAGTGATATGTGAATCATTTTAGCAAATGATGCTGCCGCTTCCGGATTCGATTGTCCCGGTAACAAGGCATTGCGTACGTAGTTTACAGCATCAGCCGTCACACCGGGTATGCCAGACGTGGCCATCAGCGCCAACATGTGCAATATTAAATCACCATGTTTTCGTACAATGTTAAATGCTTTGCAACATAAATCAACGAAATGATGGAATTTAGTCGATGGGCGATCTCCACCATTTATAACGTATGCCATGTCAGAGGTAAGAACAAACGGAGTTCGGTCACGTTTAAAATTACCAAACATTTGTGCATCGCCGAGAAATTTGCCAAAATCAATGTGAAACAGATGACCGGATGTTTTTAGCATAATGTTATCATTGTGACGATCGCAAATTCCCAAAATGTAGGTGACGACGCTGTAACCGGCACAGGAAACTGTAATTCGAAAAACAAATAGTATTTCATTTGATTTTAATAATTTATTTTGCGAGCGATGGTTTTTTATTTATTTAACAGGCTCTCGACCAATTTGTTGTAAATATTTTATTTATAATTTGTTTTAATAATTTTTCAGAGATTTATTAATATAATTTAATTATTACAACAGTAAAAAACATCTATTTTTTATCTCTCATTTTTTATTATTGTACAGTTACGTTTCGTTCGATTTATTGACCTCTTCAGTGATAAAATAGATGTTTATTATTACTATATAAAATATTTAAAACAAATTGTCCGAGAGCCTGCTAAATCAAAAACTAATTTTATTTTAATCGCTATAAGCCGCACCTGTAAAATTATCTACAGCTCGTTGATACTCTAATTGGCTGGGATTTTGCCGCGCCAACCATTCGGCAATTGGTTTGTCCTTGAACGATCCCGTCAGCCCCCATTCGACTTGAATTTTTCGCAGTGTTTCTGCATCTGATATCATTTCAATCATGCCTGCAAATTTATTTTATTTTCAACTGTTTATGAGAAAAACGAAGGATGGTCACTAACCTTTCTTATGTCCAGTGGGCACACAGTTAAATGTTACCATTTTTAAATCTAAACCCTCTTTTAACCACAGTTTATCCATTATTCGAACCAACTGTATTGTTAGCATGTCTTGTTGCAGATCATCGCCAGCCTTAAAGATGGCTGGCAAATTCATGCGATCCGAACCAAGAAAATTTATTTTCAGTGGCAAAGTATTTGAATTGAAATAAGAACTATTTCTAGCGTTTACAGCCACAACTTCAAGACCCAGTCCCAGTGGCAGCGATGTGGGTCGATCGAGCAAAATTTGATTAACAACTTCCATACCTTGCACTAGGGTCTTTTGTCTCAACGATTCTTTGGACAGTTTTACATTCAGCGCAATGTCGGCCAAATTTTTACACATTAAATTCTGTATCAAAAACCGACCGGACAATTTTTCACCACAAATTGCCAACAGTGCACGCAGCATCATTTGATTACGACGATTGTAACGAGCTTGCGTTATTTGAGTTTCGTCTATGTCGCTGCCCGGTTCGTTGGAATTTTGCGGTGAATCACCGGGTAAACTGTGCACCAGCAACCAATAAAGCTGATGTGCAATGCGCGGAGATTCTAGCGACCGGCGCAACAAAAACGCGGCCATTGGTGACGCTTCGTATGTGTCATGCTTTAAAGCTTGTAAAAGTTGTGGCAAAAAATCACACAATTGATCATTTGGCATTGTCGATACCCAGCGAACAGCCTGTGCTCTGACCTCAATGTCCGGGTAACGTGGCAAAAATAATTCCAACGATTGAAGCGGACTGAGCGGATGCCAAGACCGTATCAGTGCATGCAAATCAACAAGACTAGCAAAATCCCAACTGTGAGCGGCATGCAAAATCTTTGGCAGTGCATGTGGCAATGCTTGCAAATAATGACGTTTCTCCCACAGCACTTCACGTTTGTCCAACGCACTCGGATAACCCTGTTCGGCTGTATCGATAAGTTCTTGTTGTAGATTTAAATCAAGACTGTTAAAATCTAATTGTCTAGCTGCTGGTTGATTCTTAGGTGGTTCTGGGAAAATAATCTGTCCGCCATAGTTGGGTACTTCAATGGATAAAACGGGACAATAGTAGGCATTCGGGTGGGTTCCTTTGGCCGGTGCTGGTCCAAGAAATTTATCTGTTGTTGGTGGCCACAGCGACAGAAGAAAAGATCCCTGAACCATTTTTCTACATAAAACAAGTAATTAATAAAATACAATTCAATTTCTTGCAACATTAACTGGGTCACATAACACTCAGACATAACGCCCATAAGCTTAAATAAGCTTTTTTCTATTTTTTAAATTTTTAAACCGGCTGTATCGACCAAAATATAAACCCATCGCTTTGTTTATCATTTTTAGAAAGGAACTTTTATCGGTTTTTAGCAAAGACACCATCCAATAGTTTTTTTTTATGATTTTAGTAGCTTTTAGCATTATGTGTTTTGGTTTTATGTCGTGTCGATTACATGACATAAAACCCAAAGACATAACGCCCAAAGCTTTAACAAGCTGGTTTCTATTTTTTTTTTCTAATTCTCAAACCCGTTATAGCAGCCAAAATATAAACACATCGTTGTGTTTATAATTTTTAGAAGGGATATTTTATAGAGTTTTAGCAAAGACACAAACAAATAAATAGTTTTCATGTGATTTTAGCGGTTTAAAGCTTTGTTTATCATTTTTAGAATAGACATTTTATCGAGTTTTAGCAAAGACACAAACCAATAAATAGTCTTCATGTGATTTTAGCGGTTTAAAGCTTTGTTTATAATTTTTAGAAACGATATTTTATCGGGTTTTAGCAAAGACACAAACCAATAAATAGTTTTTGTGTGATTTTAGCGCCTTAAAGTTTTGTTTAAGCTTTGGGCGTTATGTATTTAGGTGTTATGTCAAGTCACCCATTAACTGCAGTGCTCTCACAATAATTGTTTTTTTCAATTTTCAGTTACCAAAATATTTATGAATAGCATATAAGCTCCAACAATAAAACAAATTTTCAATTTGACTGAAGTGTGAAAACTGAAAAAAAAACTCATTGTGAGGAGAGCACGCAGGAAACCTACCTGTTATAATCGAAAAATTGTAAAGCCGACCAGCCCAGCTCAATTTTGGTTATTTTTCTAGCGTCCTGGCCCGTTGATTCATTATTAGCATCGGCGCCACCTTCTGTCGGTTCCTGCCGACAACCATACAGTACAAAAATCAGTCTTGATTCTCGCGGTAATGTACAAATTGGAATATTTTCAAAATTTAACCATGAATCGAATTTTAATCGTGGAAATATTCCACTTATTTCATTGGAACATTGCGTAACAACTGCATCGCCAATGTATCGAGTTCCGTGATAAATTTGGGCACCCAACATGTAATCGTCGAAACGCCAGTTTGGCGGTGGACGATGCAAACATAGGACGTGTGCTACTACCGGCTGTGTAACATTGGAAATTTGTATTGGATTGGATGTGTAATCAGCCGTTGTAACGGAAAAATTAACACGAAAAGCATGCGAATAAGTTTCTAACAGCATTTGCACAGAATCTCTTATGCGATTACATCGATGAGAAATTTGTTCGTTGATTGTCTTCGGTCGAAGTGACACCTCAGCATAGTCACCTGATTCGGAGACAATATTTAGCGTTGCTCCGCTATAGTTTGAGTCAAAATTGCCGTATACGGTTTGTCCATTTGCACAAACCTTCTTCAGCTCATCGACGGCCGATGTTATTTCCAATGTGTCGAGCGAACCTAGCAGTGCACATATCATTTTCACAGCCTGTACAACACCAGAACACGATAAAACCGTATAGGCATTGCCGTCTGAGGCACTCATTTCCAGCTTGGCCACCTCATCCTCTAATGTTTCCAATAAAATCATTAAATTATCATAATCTATTGTGTCAACCGATTCATTGGCCAAAATATCTTCCATTTTTAGCTCAGCATCGCGTATGTCATCTTGTAGCGTCCGGCCAATGGCGTTCATATTGGCATGAGTTCGGGGACACAGTCCTAATTGTACGTCCTGCTCTAATTTTAAACTATTATGAACACATTCCAGTTGACTGAGTTTGGAACGTGGCGATAGCCATTCGGTTACACCGATGGGTTTTAGCATAAAATCATTAACACTGCCCAAGATTTGGCCTTCTAATTCACAAAATACGTGCATTATCACATGTTCAACGGTGGTGCAAACTGAAAGAAATCTCAATTAGCTAAGCCTGGCAAATAGCTGAAAAATACGTATTTTCACACATTTTGAGAAGTTATGTTTTATTTAGTTTTTACTTTATTAATACTGGTCAAAAAAACTTTTCTTTTTGTCATAACAATTAAGAAGAAAAGGAAGAAAGAATGGAAGAGAAAAAGACAAAGAGAAGAAAGAAGAATAGGAAGAAGAGAAAAAATAATACATGGAATAAGAGAAGGAAGAATAGATCGAAGAAAATGGAAAACAGTAGGAAAAATAAAAGAAAGAAGAAAATGTAGAAAAGAAGGATAAAGAAAAGAATGAAGGGAGAAGAGAAGATACGATACAACGGAAGATAGAAAAGAAGAAGAAAATTAAAAAAAGGTGGATAGAACAGAAGGGATAAGCAAAGAAAGACGAAATGGACGCAAAAAAGGATGGAAAGAGAGAATAAACGAAGGCGAAGAGAAGGCTGAATAAATGGAAGAAAAAAAGGAATAAGAATAGGAAAAAAGAGAAGGAAGACGAGAATCTAACTTCTTTCTTCGCTTTAAGAAGTTATAGATATAAAGGAAGATATGAAGAAAGAATAGATAGGACATGGGAGAACAGAAGAGAGAAGAGAAGGAAGACAAGAATGGAAAAGATAAGGATAAGGAAAAGAAAGAAAAAGAGGGAAGAAACCAAGGCAGAAGAAAAGGAAGAACAGAAGAGCAAAGAGAAGGAAGAAGATAAAGAAAATCACACACAGAAGGAAGAAGAAATAATTTTAAAATAGTCATTAAAAATGGACAATTCCCCGAAAAATAATTTCCCTGAAACGACAATTCGATGCTAATACAATTCGTAAAAACGACAATTCCCCGAAAAAAATGTCTCTTTTTGAATATAAGTTAAAAAATCGTAAAACCAGAAAGAACTTAAAAAAAATCAAAATTTTCAAATATTTAAAAAAAATCTTAAAAATTATAAAAAATTGAAATTATTAAATTTTTTCAGAGAATTATCATTTTGGAAAATTGTTTCGTCGAATATTAGTCATTTCGGCAATTATATTTTCGGAAAATTCCATCTGATTTTACAGAAAATCGATTTAAAGTATTTGTTTTACGCGGCTATACAATTTTTAATTGTAAAAATTTTATAATTTCGTCAATTTGGCTAATAAAAAAAAATTTTACTTAACATATGTTATTGATTAAAACTGGGAATTCAAATCTGGTAAAAACTCGAAAGTATGGTAAGTGCACTTACTATCTTTTTTCCAGGGACCCACTGAATTGTTTCGGGGAATTTGTGTTTTACAAGGAATTATACTTTTAGGGAACAGTCAATTCAGGATTTGTCGGTACAACCAATAAAAAAAAAATTATGAATATTCTCATCCATACTGATGATGGGACATAGGTCCCGAAACGAGTTTTAAGTGCTGAGTTTACTCCATGGATTTTTTGTTTAAAATAACAAATTGTTGAGGCTGGGCGAAGAAAAGTACGCTTTGCTCTGACAGACCCATTAATTTATTTAAGAATTGCTTTGCTTTAAATTAGATCTATTAGCCTGTTTTTAAATATTTACATAAAACAATAAAAAAAATGTTGGTTTTAATAATTATGTAGGCACTGTAATGATTTATATTTTGTCTGTCCGTTCGTCCGTTCGTATGTCCGTCCGTCCGCACTAACGACAATTCACAATAATGTACACAAAGAAATAGAAAGTTCTAGACGAAATACGATCTTGAAATTTTGCAGGGATTGTTTTTTGATGTTCCCATTGTCTGCTATTGAAAATCAAGAATTTTGATTAACAGAAACGGGTAGCTCCCATACAAAAAAACGGGATAAATGGGATGAAAATAAAATACGCAAAGAAATAGATGAGACACGTTCTTAAAATTTGGTAGGGATGGTTTTATGGTGTTATCATTGTTATGTCAAAAATTCTATTCCACAAGAACTGGTAGCTCCCATGCAAAACACGGGATAAATGGGAAGAAAATATAATACACCAAGAAATAGAAAGTTCCGGATGAATATTTTTTTTGAAAAGAAGTTAATATAAATAAGTTTACCAGATTTTGATTTTGAAAAAATAAAACATCACTTCCCAAAATGTGTGAACATCCCTATATTTCATCATATTTTTTCATTCATACGAAAAAAAACGCATCGTACTTACTATCACAGGTAAATACAACGGGTGGTCCGTAACCCTCGATTTGTCCTTTGCCATTGTTCATCGAACTGAGTGGCTCGCTGTGGCTTCCTTGTTGACTAAAACTACTACTACTACTTGAACTATCACGAATATTCGTCAAAGAGTGTCTGTCCATTGATCCAGTTGACGTTCTATTCGATTGATCAATACACTCAATAGCCGGATGAACTAACAATTTTATACTTTGACCCTCCGGATAGACATTGTCAAATTCAGCCGCAACCACATGACCAACATTTGTTTCCAAATCATTGTATTTATATTGAGCCCGTACCCTTTTGACCATATCGTAAAAAGCCACCAACTCATGATCGTAAGTTTTTGAAATAACGACATTTTCATAAAGCTTCGTCGAGATTTTTCGTCGATCCAATGCCGGATAATATATTCGTTCGTCTGTAGCCGAATCGATAGCGTAGGTTTGCGAATCGTCGTTAATTTTTTTGAAATTTCTCGGTGGCAGGGGTGGCGGTGGAGAGAGAGTGGTTGTGGTTGTGTTTGGTGAAAATGGCGCATCGGATGCTGAAACATTCCAACCAATTATAGGGTTAAATGCCCAGCCAGGTGGTGGTGGGGCGCCTATATATATTTTGTTTTTGTATAAATTAGTCTCATTTGTTAATTTAAATTGACTTATACATTAAAATTACCAAACAAAATTTAATCAATATACAAATACTCGAAAAAAACGATTAAAGTTGTCCCACTTTTTAAGCCAATATCTCAAAATCAATATTAGATAATAGTTAGTTTAAAGCAATAATCGTTTATAGTTTATTTATTTCGATTTTTAGAATAAGGTGTGTAGTAATATATTTACCTGATGGTGACGATGGTGTACGATCGATTCTATTGACGGCCTCATAAACTGGATCAGAATACTGTGTTCCACCGCTGTACAAATAATCGAACGGATCATATTCAGAATAATAAGATGTGGCGCAATCGGATGCATTTTCACCTAAAACAAAACCGAAAAGAAAACAAAGAGAGAATTATTATCATCATTTTTAATAGGTTTTCTCTTAATTTAATTTAAAATTAGTTAAATGTTTTAAAAAATTACTTTTTCTACTACCACGTGAAAATCGATTTAAAAACATTTGCTTTGTGACAATAAAATTTCGCGTTACAAATGAGAAAATCGGACGGAAAAAACTTAATGCTCTTTGCATGTATTTTGAACATGATACCAAAGGCAGTAAATAAAAACACATTTTTATGATTATTATTTTCGTCTATTTGGCATTAATCAGTTGAATAATAAATAATAATTTTTATTGTTATTTAATATATGCTGAGTGTGTGATAGAAAATAAATATAAAAAAGTGTTGTTGTAAAAAACAATTATTATTTTTTTCAAATGAATTGAGCTCAATATTTATAGTGTGTATACAGACAGGTACACTATAGCGCTTATCTGGCGACAACTACAATGTATTAATTGTTTGTTTGTTTGTTACAAATTTTTCTCGACAATTTTAATTTTTTAAATATTTTAGTTCAATAATTTATTGTCAGCCGAAATATACATCCAAAATTGCACCACACATTTATTATTTTTCACATCTTCTATTAGTTTTATAAATTTTTGAAATGAAAAACTCTATTTTTTTCTATATAATTTGAAGTTTTCTGTATTTAATAATATTGTATAACTTTAATATAATTTTTACATTTTTTTTAATTTTTAACAATTTATCTATAATATTTTCTTACATTAATTTTGTTTTATTCGGGAGGATTCATAAGACTTATTTTTATAATTTTATCGTATACTTGTGCGTAATGTGATCAATGATCATATAAGATATTTATAACTTGTGTGAGGAAAAACGCTGATAAAGTGTGCACTTTTTTCCAAGTTTAATTTAACTGAATAAATTATAGGAAATATGAAATTATTAAATTTTTACGTGTAAAACAGATGATATAGTTTATTTAAGGCTGGTGTAATTAAAAATTATATAAAAAAATGTCTTATCAAAAAATCCTATAACGAGAAATCAATTGTTTATAACAAAAAACTTATCGTCGTTTTTGTACAAAAAATATTTATGAATCAAATTATTTCAAACTAATTATTGTTAATTATTCTTCTTGAATGAGTATTTTTACCTATATGCCTATGGTAATTGTATTAACCCTAGGATTCTCAACTAGGTCTAGCCAGACCTTTAGCATATAAAAATCTGTCTAAATTTTTTTGGTGCGGTTTAGAGCTATACCTTTTTTTAGTCGACAACCGAAAATCCCCGCAAATTTTGTATAGGTCTGCGCAGACCTATATACATTTTATATGCTTGTTCGGATTATAAACCAATTTTTACATGGTACACACAGTAAGTATAGCATCCACGTTCAAACTATAAACATCTATAAACACATAAACACGCAAACCTGCCTGTCATCCCATACAAAATATATAGGTCTGCACAGACCTAAAAAAAAAGTTAGCGTCAAAAAATGTCTAAACATCCTAGGGTTAAACCAAAGCAACGTAAGAGTCGCATATTTTTAGTTAATTCATGTTTTCGGGTGCACACAGTACAAGTATAGCATCGACGTTCGAACAAACAAAATCTATAAACACGCTAACCTGCCTGTCATCCCATACAAAATATATAATATAGGTCTGCACAGACCTAAAAAAAAGTTAGCGCCAAAAAATGCCTGAACATCCTAGGGTGAAAGTGTCTACTTGGAAAAATTAAACTTAAGGAACTAGATACGATTTGACCTTGTTGATCTTATGGGTTGGGAAAAAACCCATATTTTTATATCAAATTATATTTTTTTAGGAACGGGAAGTGGAGTAAAGGGTGATTGGTATCAAATTAAAGGTATTTAATAAATTACCCACTAGTTTAAAAACAATTCGGCAAGATTCGACCTACCAGAAGGGAGGGATGGAAAGAAAACAATATTGTTGTTTTTTTTTCTGTTCCGAGAAATGGTCTAATATGTAGAGCTAACTCCGAAAAAAACTAATTTGGACCTTATCTCGAAATTTTATCCGTAGAAAAAAAAACTATTCTTGTGATCTCGCACGTCTACATTAGAAAAAAATAGTGGCATATGGATCACAAAACCCATGTGGAGTAGTGTAATTTAGGATGATGAAAAAGTGTGAGCTTTAATATACTTATAGAATTAATGAAGTTGTCATATATAGACTCAAATTAATTGCCTTTTTTAAGGTATGCTGTTTTAAAATTCACAAACAGCCGCCATTACATTCTATTTATTGAAAATTCTGTAAAGTCTCGCATTTCTCTCCCCTCAGTTTTGGCTGTCAGCAACGACATTGGACGCCACGAAACCTTGAATTGGCCAGGTCTTTACTTTGTGGGTTTATTATAGCGCCACACACGGTTTTCGCAGAATATTTAGCCTGACCATATTATAGATTTTCAGCAGGACAGTCCTTTTAGAGGTGTGTCCTGATGTCCTACCTGATTTTCAAAAATATTGTATTTGTCCTGATTTTCGATTATTTAAATCTTATATTTCGATTTTTCGTTTTTAAAAATTCCTAATATTATACA
>JANSTW010055455.1:0-34837 GCA_027564275.1 Diadocidia ferruginosa
AAACCATGGTATCAGATAGAAAAAGGGTAAAAATGGTCCCTATGCTCCCTCGCTTTGGAGTAAAGGACACGATGATGTGTTATGATTTGCATTTAAATGTGAGTAAATGCTAATCTATATGTCTTACCGTATGATCAAAAATTATATAAATTTTGACTACTCAATCAATGGCGTGACACCTCCATAAAATCTCACAAATGCGTGATCTGAGCGTTTTATTTACCGAGAAACATTGTTTCAATAGTCTTATTAATGGTGTACGTAGTTTCAAAAGCGCTGTCGATGCTTAGGTTTTTGTTTAGGCTTTGTTATAGAACTTTCTTTATTTGGATATTGCCGATCGCTGGTGCAGAATTGCTATTAAAATAAAGTTATAAGAGTTTGGAAAATAAGATATCGGTCACTAATTTGAGGAAGAAAATAAAATTATATATAAGTTAATGGTCATTTGAGAGGAAACTCGCGGCCAAGTAAATGTGTGTGCTTGCCCACGTGAGCTTAGAAGTAATACTACTATATCCTTAGATTAGGTTTATTTCGTCGTAATAATAAATTCTTGTAATTATTATTGTAATATTATTTTGATACAAAAATTGCAATTAATTTAGTTAATTGTCTCAAAGACATTTCTGAATTTATTGCATTTTAATAATATTCAGTATATTAATAATTTTTATAATTTTTAAATTTAGTGAATTTACATTTTACATAATATCTTATGTGTCAGTATGTCCGTTGACTAAAATAAAATTATTTATATACCCCTGCCACTTTGTATTATATTTAACAATATCCGCAACCGGAAGAGATTGTAAAGAGATTTTTTGGAGACCTTTTATACGACCCTTTTTCTAAATTTAATATTATGGCAAATCTCTTATCGTGCAAACACTATACTAATTATACAAGTTTAATGCGTAAATGCATTTAATTACTTTGAAATGTTAGTATATAGATAATAATTGTTGAAATAAATATTAAATATAAAAACCGCGCAACGAGATAATATTCTCCGAATGCGAAATATATATAAATTATAAGAAACGTAAATAATAAATTCTAATCAATTATCTATATTATATATAACTGTATATACTTATTTTTTAAGAATAAATATAATAACACTGAGTCATAAAAATAATATCATCATAATTATATATAATACATAGAAATTGTTGTTGTATGCGATATAGAGAAGTTATATACTAATTATTCACAATTAATCAATATAATATGAATATTAAAATTTTTATAGTTACTTATAGACAAAGTACGTATATATAAAAATATTATATATGCGATGTACTTACTTTAAAATTGTTTTAATGGGTTTAATTCTAAAGAAATTTTATTTAAATTAATTTATTATATTACATAATTAATTAAAATATAACTCTACGCTGCCAAAAAGGCAGCACAATTTTTACAGTAAGCTATGTAATGTTATATTATTGGTATATATGTAGGTAGGCGCTTCGCTAACTATTTTCGATCATAATTTGTGGTGATATGATCGCAATATATTTAAAAAAAATATCTCCACCTGCTATTTTTAGGATACAACCTGGGCTATATTATTGCGTAATCGGACAATTATTTCAGATACTTACTTTTCAATTCATATGAATTGCTTATATTAATTAAAAAAGAAAATAAAAAACAATATTTGACGATACAATAATACACTTTCGCCATTTTAAAATACACTGTTTATATATTGTTTATTTTGCGTGTTCATCGCCCTACTACTTCTATAAATATAATGAAATATAATAAAAATATATATATTATATTTCAAGCCAAAACGTAGCTGCAACAGCTAAAAATAGTTTGACATTTTTCTACAAAATATTTATATATAATAATAATAAAATGTTGATTGGAGTCTATTCTCTACACACACACAATGTCCTTTATAATAATTCTATATGGACTTACTAAATTTTCATTCATTTATATGCTTATTCATAATAATTCATTTGAAGTAATCAAAAATTTACATCTCATTCTTATATATAGTTGAATGAATAGGGAAGGAATGCAAGTACTAAGTAGAGTATTCAATAAGTAGGGTTGTTATTTTAATTGTAAACTTTTTTTGGATTTAATAAAATACTAATAATTTAAAAAAAAAATCGGTTCGAGAGCCCCCAGTAAATGGGATGCTGCTTTTACTATATTTTAACATTTAAAAACTGACACAAACTAAAATATATATATTAGACGAAATGTCAATTAATGATTTAAGCAGACGCAAGACTGGCTTTTAATTACATTAAGGCCGCTAAGCTGGAAAAATTAGGATCATATCCTTTAATATATAATAAAGGACAAACTACAGACATTTATATAATAGAAAATTCGATTTAATAATAAATTAAAATAATTATAAATAGATTTTTTTACAAATTTCGGTTTACAAAATATTTTTAAGGTACACCGCCGTGCATGCGTTATATCGCGCAGAGTTTGAGGTCTATTAACATATATCGCTTGCGAATCTCAATTAAATGATCAATTTTTTTAACACATCGGCTCGCAAGATTTTATCATATTCCGACTATATTAGACGATTTCAGTGTATATTGAAGGCGCGGTTAAAAATATTTATTATCTATTTATTCTTTCATCATGTGTAGGCTGTTTCTATTGCGACCCTTTTACTTATTCGTTTGCAACCATATGTTGAAAATATCGAATTTTCATATGTAACATAATTGTTGGCAATTTCTCTGCAAATAAAATAACAGGAAAATTTCGTTTAATTCAAGAAAGATTTCTATAGTCTAAGTGCACCACTTACTGTACTTGCTCGTGTGAAGGATTTGTACCCATCGATTTAAATTCCGCAATAATGCACTTTTCAACGTGCCGCTTTTCTAACGGTATAAATGGTAAAAAATGATCGATTAGACTAGATTCAATCATACTTGTTTTCTTCAAACCACCATCCACATTATAGGCGGCCATTTGGCAAATTTTCTCAAAATTATATAATTTGGTGTCCTCGCGCAGGGTGCCTCGCTTCAGTAGATTTATCAATTCTTGTGCAATAAGAGTGCCGCCATTGTTTGACAAAAAAATAAATGTGGCTTTTCGGAAATCCAGCCCATAAATTGTTTTATGATGTTCTAGAAGTGATGTTATCGATTCAAATATACCGGCTGGCATTTTGTCAACTTCATCGAATATGAATAATGATCGAGAACAAGTCTTTATTGCTTCAATTATTTTAAATTTGAGATCCGCCTGAATAGAGAGAACAATTAGTTTATATTTAAAAGTTTTTAATCCAAATATACCGCATAGAATTCCACTTGATCTGCCAGCGGGAAGTCAGCACGACCCAAAAACTTATAAACATATTTACTTTGACTTCCTTTTTTGTACAGATATTTTGCTATTCGATCAGTTACGTAATTTTTGCCCGTTCCCGGTGTACCATGAAAACTTAACACCAATGGTTTTTGCGAATAGTCCAAATTTTTGTAATGTGCATAAAGGGCCGGTATCAGTTGACTTATTACAATATGTTGCCCGAATAAATGTTTGTCTAAGTCTGTTTTTAAATCTGAAAAGCAAAGCGCATTTATTATAAATTTATTAAAACTTAATGAAAAGTCCCGTTTCCTTTTACCATGAATGTTGGCCGGTATGTTGTGATCATTACAGCATTCTTTATATAAACAGTAGGTATGATCTTTTACATATTGATAATTATAACCTAAAGCACCTAATCCGGCTGCTGCTCCCATCAACGATAGAGGATCCAAAAATCCACGTATCAGAGTAGCCCCATTGACTATCAGGAAAAGTATTAGAGATAAATTAACTTTGAACATTTTAAATTATATTAATAATTATGATGCTAAGTATAGCATATTTTTATAACCTAAATCTAAAATTATGATTTTATTTATAAACAACAAATATTACGCACGATGGCGGCTCAAAAACCGGCTGATGCAGCAGGGTCGCATTATAAGGCGATAATGTAGCGTTTTTTTTGGGGCCCGTATACATTTTTAAAAACCTTTAATCAACAGATCTAGATGAAAAAAAAGTTATCCCTTTTAGTATATAAAAGGCAGGTTGATGCGTTTAATAATTCAGCCAGAGACTCGATACTATTGCGAGCTATATCCAATATATATTGCAAGTACTACAAGAGTATTGATCTGTAGTATAATATGTACTCATTTATGTGGTACAATTAGGGTTGCCAAATGTACTCCTTTCGGGAGTATTTTACTTCTTTGGACCCGCTTGTACTCCATTACTCCTTCATGTCAAAATCGGGAACATTTTGTATGAAAATGTGTTACAATTAGGGTGGCCAGATGTACTCCTTGCTATACTGGCTAAAAATTATTTTTAGTTTTGACACAGTGAGCGCTCATTATATGTGGTTTTTGGTATTATTTAACAAACAATTTCACTGCGCGGCAATTTTAACTAAATATTTCCAATTTTTATGCGATATGTCCTGATTCAGAAAAACTTAACAAGAAATAGTGTCCGTCCGTCCGTCCGCAAAATATCAGACACAAGAAAGTTTTACACCAGTAGACGGATTTGGCCAAAATTTGGTGAGGGTTAGTTTTTAGTGGTCCCATACTCTGGGATTGCATTTGGGGGCTCCTATATTTTGACTTTTCGTGCGAACCGCAGATACCAATCCGAAATTTTCGGTATTTTATCTTGAAATTTTGGAAAAGAATTTGGGAGGTCATTCAAAGGATATTTGCAATCACACAAAATAGTTCATAAAACTGCGACGGATCCTCTGGAAGTACACAAATTAGTTCATTCGCAAGGTAAACCGTTTAAATACGATCATCTACTGCTGAAGAGGATAGTGCACTTTCTAATGATGGTATATAAAATTAAATGAGAATGAGAATTACCCTTATTTAAAAAAAAAATTGTGGGCTATACATGGGGATTTTTTTCAAAATCTAAAATCAAGATTTTGATGGACAAAATGAACGAATTAAACTGATTTATAAAGCAATCGCAGTCTTTTAACATTCCCTAACGATTCCTTAACGAATTCCTGGGATTCTAAAATAGTCAGAAAACAGACAAAAAAATTGTGGACTATACATGGGGATTTTTTTCAAAATCTAAAATCAACAGATTTTGATGGAAAAAATGAACGAATTAAACTGATTTCTATAGCAATCGCAGTCTTTTTACATCCTCTAACGATTCCTTAACGAATTCCTGGGCTTCTAAAATAGTCAGAAAACAGACAAAAAAAAATGGTGGACTATACATGGGGATTTTTTTCAAAATCTAAAATCAACAGATTTTGATAGAAAAAATGAATGAATTTACCTGATTTCTATATCAATCGCAGTCTTTTTACATCCCCTAACGATTCCTTAACGAATGCCTGGGATTCTAAAATAGTCAGAAAACAGAAAAAAAAATTGTGGACATACACTTTTGTCAAATTGAAATTTTTTGATTGTGATATGCAATTCAATATACCTAATGTTTTACTACAATTTTGTTTTTACTTGAAAATTGAACATAATAATTCATTTTGAGAACACAGTTAATGGTATATTTTTTGAATTTAATAAAATTTTAATTAATTCATTTATTAATTGCCCATGTTTAGGGTAAAATTTAAGTAAAAAAAACTATAACGAATAAAATGTGGAATAAATAAAGAAATATAATATTATAGAAAATATTTTGTGACCTTTTCTATATAGTATGACAAATTTTTGATTGAAAAAGTTGTAAAATTAAAACTGTATTATTTGTACGTTATGCGGAATTTATTGAAGGAAGTAAAGTTTGTAAGTGCATAAATTAATACAGTGAATAGTTTTTAGTATAAATTGAAAGAACATTCAGTGTAATAAACCATAATTGTTTTATCTGCGATAAAGGAAAGTGTTTTCTATATTATAAAAAACCATCAAAATGAACTGTAAGTATTAAGAAATAAACTCTGGTTTATGTTTACTCTAATTTTTCTACGTTTTCACATATTAATTAGCAACTTGTGAAATCGTATTACTTTGCGTTTTGGCCACAATCGTCATCGTCGTACAAGTTACAAGTGCAGATAACACATTTACACCCTGTGAACCAGGCACCTACAAACCAGATCCAAATAATTATGAAAATTTCAAGACCTGCGACTTAGGCAGATGGGTTACAAAATCTTGTCCCGAGGGACTTCATTGGTTTCAACAATTAATGGCATGTGATTATCCAAATGTTTAATAATTTTCTTTTCTATACAAAATAAATGCCCTTTTTAAAAAAGTTAAAAAGATATTATCAAAAAGCTTTTTTAAACAAACGATATTTTTTTATTTTAAATAAAATGGTTTTTTATTAAATTTATATAAAATGTGTTTTTTTTAATGTATATAAAATAATATGTTGAATTTTTTGAACTATCAACAAATTTCTTCTAAAGTTTGTATGTGTGCGTCTAAATCATAAGGGTGAAAATAAAGAGAGAGACATTTAAAGGTACGTTGAAAACACAATTCAAAATTAAGTGTAAACCAATTTGTATTTGGGAGTTATTGAAATCGTTGATTTCCAAAAGGATATTATAGAATTTCAAATTTCAAAATGGAGGGCTTCAGCATGTCTGCCAATAACAAAATTAAATTAAACAATTTTAATTAAAAAAATTGGACACGGGGTAAACATTTTTTTGGTAAACGCAATAACTCAATTATAACCAGTATGGAGCAGTTGGTAAAGGCACGGCTCCGTAATTAAGAGGTTGTGGGTTCGAGGCTCGGTAGGGCCAAACAATTTTCACATCTGGGTTATCACCTTTCATTCGCAGGCGTTTATTAAAAAGCGTTTGCAGTGGCCCGGAAGTCACTTAAAGCCGTTGTCCGCCTATATGATACCAACTGATAGGGTTCCTCATATAGTGTAAAACCACTCACTGATTACTATACAACAATATACCGGTGCTACATGCTGACAACATTCCACATCAAAAACGGTTTGTCATTAAAGAACCTAGTAATCAGATTAAACAGTGATAATGGTTTAGCTCAAAGCCCTAATGGGTTGTAGTGGCAAATTATTATTATTATTAATAACTCAATTCTTATATGCAATGCAATCTTAATAATTTATGAAATTATACTTACTTGAAGTAATGTTGGAATTCGTTGTCGATTATTCGTAGCACTACAACTGCCGTCCAAAGAATTTTCAACTTTAAATATTGGACCGTTAACACTGTTACGATAATTGGTTGAATACATTTGCTGCGACGTACCATCAGCACTAAGCGGAGGACTTAGCATTGAATTCGGAAGTGTATAAGAACATTGATATGTTGATCGGCCACCTCTAGTACGATCTTCACGTATTGCTTCCAGTTTCATGCCACGTTGAAGGCATTTTTCAAAACGACAGGCTGGACATTTCTTTCGTGTTGCAATCGTTACCGGACACACTGCACCGCGCAAACAAACATAATTTTTACGATTTTGGACTGTGCGCTTGAAAAATCCTTTACAAGATTCACACGAGAAAATGCCATAATGAAAGCCTGATATTTTATCACCACAAATTGGACATGGACTAAAATTAAACAATAGACGTACAAACTCTTTAAATAGATAATACAAATTAAGTTTTACCTATTTATTAACTGTTGGCGAGATATGCCAGCCGATGGAATCGTCTCATTTTCTCCAGTGGTTAGATCTTCTTGCTGAGAAACATTTAGATTTCGTTGGGGAGCAATATTGCTATTATCACCATCGATCATGGGTCGATATAAAACTGAATGATGTAAGGGTGATCCATTAAAATTATTAAACATATTATGCCGACTTTGAATCGGGGAATGTGTGGGACTAAATTCAGAACTATAAGAATAACAACTGCTGTGCGATGCGTCACTGTTATTGCGACTTAGTGACGGTGTGTACGGTGTATGCCTTGATGTCAATGGAGATTGACTGGGCGAACTATGTGTATATACTGAATGTATAGCTGAATCGGGACTAGAATTGGCTGGCAATAATGTAGCCTTGGATCTAGCCAATAATGGTGAATTATTTGATGAATCGTTGAGACCAGGTTCACATTTTAAATTAGTTAAATCGGGTGGCAATTTTTTTATTGAATTATTTGTAAAAGATCCTGTTACATTTGTTGCTGCAGTCTCAAATCCAGTTTCATGTTCCGGTTTTATTGTTTCTTTTGTTAACAGTGGTGGCAGCGTTATTAAGTGATTGGCTGTTTCAATTGAAGAATAAGGAACTATTGTTGGCGGATTAGTATTACCACCAATACTGTTACTTGTATTTTCTGCATCCATACCATCTTCAGGTTCAGATAGTTCACCTTCCCATGACATTGGTCTTGGTTCAGTTTGAGAATTAGTTCTATTAGTTCTCATATTCACTTTCGATGTGTTCTCAATATTTGATAGTTCAGTCTCAGATTCATCAGATTCTTCCATTTTTGGCACAGATATTCTGATTCCAACGCTCCCACTTCCGTAAAAATGATTAGTACTGCCATTATTCAATATTGGACTATCGTTAGCCGTTGGACTTCCTGGTGTTATGATTGATATGGGTGGAGACGAAGCACATGCTGCTGAATTTTCACAATTAATACTTGTTACCGACACATTAGCGCGACTAATTGAACTTGGTCCACTGGCGCCAATACTGCATCCTCCCACTGTTGCTGGATTAGACATGGTAAATTTACATATATTCGGCTATCGTAAATGTAATCCAATCATTTTCTAAAAAGTAAGTAATAATTGAATTTTTAACTTGTTGGCTGATGAATATTATAGTCACACAATGGCGAAATTTTAAACTTAAGGTTTAATTTAGCTTCCCAAAGATGTCACCACTCTCATTGTGTAAGTAAATATTTTTAGATTATGATAGTAGTTTACGTATAAAAAAGCAACTTGTTCGCTCAACACGAATTTTGTTTTTTATAAGAGAGTATGAAATTTCAAAAGGTTTTTATCGATAATGTAGACAAATATATGGCCTGCAAAAGTTTGCTTTTAAATTTTGATTGCCTACAAATTTTAGTTCCTAGTGCTAATTCAAAAGATTGATTGTTATTAACTATACCATAAAAACTTAACTTTCTAAAGAATATAATGTGTATTTTTCATTTATTTTAAAGAATAATAATCATAAAAAAAATTTAGGACAACAATTATTTTTTTTTGAGCTGTGTTGTTATTTATACTAAATATAATTGGGAAGAGTACTTAAGTTAAAATTACTTTTATTAGCGACGAAGTTTTACAAAATAAAGTCGCAATTTTTAAATATTTTAAATGTTTTATTTATTTAAAGTTTAAACTCAGTGGAACCAGTTTTAAATACATTTGTTAAAAATTATTTATGAACAAAAAATTAGTTATCTTTAATTATTAATTATCGTTAGATAGCCGACACCGCTACTATCTTCATCATTCGATAGTAAGTATAGTAACTTCTTTTCACCCATAGATAGATATTGTTTCGTATATCGCCATGTTTTTACCTATACGAAATTCTCTTTAGTGTATTATGTATTAAAATTGCCTTTGTTAACAAACACTCATTCAGTAACTATAATTCCATAATAATTTGAAATTTAACAAAATTTACTGTTTTTGAACTCGTTACACTCTCATACCAGCGTAATTAAAATAACACTGTGTGAGTTCTGGTGAGTATGCAACCATATGCAACACATACCTACTTGTTTCGCTTCGAAAACCTTAATATGAGTAAATATGCATTAGTATGCATAATACATTCTGTATATTATATCTTATTTCTTCACTCTGATATAAATAAAATGAAAAAAGTATGACGCACATGCAAGGTCGTTGCGTATAAATTTAAACATAACTGAAGGTCGTTGAGTTTGTATTCAACGTATAAACGCGGTTTTATTGTGTAGATAAAATTGTATTTATCACGTGACTCATTTTCTTTAAAATAATACGTTGGAAACTCTATTCCATGTATGCGAGTATAAACCATGTCACTTTATATGTTATATAACAAATCATGTTGGTGTTGCAAGAAAAAAAGTTGCAGATTCAATGCAACATTACATAACTTGATTGTACACAATACACATCTCTCTACATGAATGAACCGTTATTATTTTATAAATAAAGACGTAAAAAGGTAAATGTCTAACTCTTAGCAAACAAATAAATATTTAGTGATTTCCGCGATTCCTAATATAATATTAAATAATCGTATGACCAAAAAAGCGTCGGAAATAGGGGTGTAAACCCATATTTTTCTGATGATCCCATATTGTTGTACATCACTGCCCCAAAATCATTTAAAAAAAACAACGCACTAGATTCGAGAACAGTGTGGTTTTTTTTCCTGCCGGGATTTATACTCTATTGTAAATATATTTTATTTAAAAAAAATTACATACAAATTGATTTTTTACATTGTTCACAATGATAAAATGTAGTAGATTGATCCCACTAGGCATAAAATGGATCCGAGACATATTAAAAATTTTAAATTCCTAAGGAGCGGTTTTACATATATTTTTAAAAGACCATGAAAAAGACTAGAAAAAATAGAAAGAGTTATGCGTGAGTTTCACATATCTTTTTAAAAGATCATGAAAAAAAATAGAAAAAAATGTGAACAAAATATACAAAAATGATATACACGAATGAAACAAAGCAACGTCTTTTTCTAAAAAAAAGTAAAACATAAGGGGGAAAAAACGTATTTAAAAAAAGTCAAAATACTTCATGTTTTTACTAAAAAAAGATGAAAGGGGAAAAATCAATGTTTCTTTTCCTTTTATCTTTAATAAAAATATTAATGAAGATAACTCTTTCTATTTTTTTCTAGTTTTTTTCATGATCTTTTAAAGAGATATGTGAAACTCACGCATTAAAATTTTAATAATTAAAATTCTAGTCATTAAAATATAAAGTGATACTTAAAGACTACTTCATTTTGGGTTTTCTAACATATAGAATAGGATAAAGTGGAATATTTTTTTCTGTACAATCCTATTGGCTTGTAAAATAACGAAACATTTATTTAAAAACTAAATAATTGTTTATAATTATAATTGCGTATTACCTGTGATAAAATTATATAATAAAGCATATAGTGCTGTTAAGACAAACCTGAGTTTGACATTCACCTGCCTAATCGCAATTGATTATTATATATTTGTAGTAGTTTGAATAAATTTTGATTAGCGAGCCTTGATTGTTGTGGTAGTTAGTTTAGTAGCGAGCGGACATCTCGTATTTAAATTGAACTAATACCAACCATAAAGACTCGCTAATATTGATAAAATATACTTTAAATAGATTAAGGACACTTAAAATTACATATGGTATTGTTATTTACATTTAGGTAATTTACCTTATATACAAAAGGTAGTTTTATTCTTTTTACTCTTCAATATTGAACTGCATAAAAAATTTCATTTTCACAAATGAAATAATATTTCCAAAGTTTTTTTTAATTGACCTCAATGTTATTTATATACTTATTATAAATTGTATATAACTAAACATTTAATAAATATTCGCGTTAACTTGACAAAAAATATACTGATTTTATAAAAATATGTTGATTTGATACTATGCAGAGCTGCTTGTCGTACAGTCAGAGAACTAAATAAAATTATGTTATATTAATAATATTTAAAAAAAACTAGTAATATTGCGGCACACCTTCAACATCACACATCGCAGAACAGAGTGACCTCACTCAGCTGTGTTTTAAATAAAAATAAAATTAAATTAACAAAGCAGCTATACCTACTTATCTACCTATATATGCTTAAAATATAGTTTGAACTAAAACAAGATTTAAAAATTAAAATACACTTTATGCAGCATTAAAATATGCTTTTACTATGCATTTAAACACCATCTTACAATATTATAAAGCTTAATAACTTTATATAAAGCCTTTGATATACATATATAATAAGATTTTATGTATATGCGAAAGACTTAACTTCACAGTTTGGAGCATAAATTAATGGCTTAATACTTCTCATATACGATCTAATTTTAATTTTTCTAATTTTTTGTGATTAGTTTTGCTATTTTCATTAATAAATCTAAAAAATCCTTTATTTTTAATAACTACTGATTTATACACTTATCAATATTGGTTATATTTTACTGCATAGTGTAGTTAATTTTTATTAACATTAATTGTTTAAAAGTTTCGTATATATAATATTGTTGTGTAAACTATCTAAAAACTTTTAGCTTTTGTATAGGTTTATTTATATTTTGTTGTTGTTTAAAAACCGGGTTTTTGTTTAATAACTTTGTATCAATAACATACATATACGCAAAAATTTGCAACGTTGATCAAAAGTATATTTAACAAAATATTATACATATTTACATAACACATTCATTCAGAAAGTTACCGCAATTAAAATAAAATATCTTTGTTAATATTATATTGCGTTTTATTATTACACAATCTCTGCAAACCAATTGAGTCGAAAAAGCTTATTTTTTGCTTTTACTATACATACAAAAAATCCATATGATATATTATGTACAATTTATGTAAAAAGTACAAGTCTTAATTAAGGTCAAAATGGTCAAATTGCCGGGACCCGTTTTTTTGCGTTTTATGATTCAGAAAAATTAAAAAAAGGTTTCCGTCAGCAAATTATATCAGACACAAGAATGTTTTACACCAGTCGAAGGATTTGACCAAATTTTGGTAAACGTTTTTAGCAGTCCCATACTCTGGGATTGCATTTGGCGTCTATAGGTTTTTAATGGTCCCTGAATATGAGATTGTATTTGGGGTCTCTACGTCAAGGGGAAAGTTGGGCTCCATAGTCGAATTTTTGTCAATTTTGGTGTGGATGGATTTTAAGCGCTCCTATATACTCAGTTGGAATTCTACTTGAGGTTTTTAGGTTAAAAACGGCGGACCTCCTGAACTAATAGAGAAAAGAAACTGTTGGTTTGTGTCAGTTATCAAATAATAAAATATAGTAAAAGCAGCATCCCAATTATGCTGGGGGCTCTCAGAGTAAAACTTGTTCAACTTTTTGTCATATAATATATTTAGGTATAAACTTGTTTTTAATTCAGAATTATTATTTTTAATTGTATAAATAATCAATAATGGACATAAATTTATAAAGAGATGCATTTTTAACGCAGTTTTTAAGTACATGTTTTCTTTAGATGTCAGTGTTGACATTTTAATAAGCTGAAGATCAGTGTTGTCGATAATCTAAAATTATATACTTAATATATAGGTTTTATAGATCAATGGTGCCAACTTAGCATTAATTATTCACAGCTACTTTGGGCAGTGTTGCTACTTTAGACTGCAGCAGGTCAGTGTCGACATGTTTCATACTAAATCTTGTATAGTGTAGTATCTTCTATATCATTAATAAAAAAAAATAGTACGACAATAAATGTTTTGCAACAATCTAACATGACATATAACATTTTTATACTCAGATCTCAACGAAATTCCAACCTAACAACAAAATCATTTTAAAATTTAAAGTGTTATCATTAAAATATTTTGTTTGGATGTATGCGTGCACATAACCAAGTTAACTTGGCGTTTTGTACCCAGAGTTTATTGACACTAAAAAAACAAAATTATAATCGCTTTTTGCTTCGCAGCTCTAAAACCACTTCTACAACACACAGGTAAGTCAACAAATTTATATACAGAACGCTGCGAAGTGGATATGTGAGATACTTTTTCACATTTTATAAGCAGTTTATTACCACCACACACAATTATTAATATTTTTTTTATTCTACTTATTTTATAAAGCTGATATGTAAGGAGGCACATACTCCACCATTTTTGTTTTTTTTTTGCTTTAGGGATTATCTGTTCTTAGTTTTAATGATATAAAATGAGTATTATACTTGAAATATTTACTTGATTGGTTTTACGTGTAATCCTTTTTATCTATTTTATATATTTAAAATCGCAATTCGGGACTAAATAAGCCGCCGCTCACTGTTTAACTTAAGAGTATAGACACACGAACAAAAAAAAAACTGTGGGGCTGCTCAGTCTGTAACTTGTACTTAACCCACCACTTTTATAAACAAATTTTTTAGAAAAAGTGTAACTAATTTACTTAAGCATGTACACAAATTAACATTTTTTTCATTAGTTTTATAGAAATATTATTTATTTTACGGTATAAATATGGAAAAATGGTATTAAATTGACATCAGTCGTGTCGATGTAGCACTTTTAAACTCAACAATACAGAAAGACAAATAGTATTACCAGCGTACACAATATTTCTCTTATATAAATTGGCACTTTATACATTACATATACTTACATATAAACATTTGCCATAGTGTGGTGAATATAATATGTACACTATTGTCATGAATATTAATAATTTTAAATATTTAATTCAATAATATTATAAATAGGTATACCTATATATAGCAAAAGTCTTTTATAAATTACAAAAATTTAAAGAAGAAACGTCAAATATTAAAATTTTATAAAATAAACGTATTTAATTTAATAAAAAAATAATTTTAAAACATATATTACAATATTGTCGACCATCCTCGACATTACCAAAATAACAAAAACAAAATTATTAGCATAATTATTTATTTAAACACATTTTAACAATATTCAAATGCTGCAAACAATTATTGCTGTAATAAATCCAAAAATATATTTGAACAATGCCTACCTATGTATCAGATAATCCACACTATATCGGAAGAGGCTAGAGTATTAAAATGATAAATTTAAGATCGATTAATGTATCAAAAAAGCAATTTTATACCTATGCTAATTTAACGATTTTGAATTTCAGAAATTTATGCGGTTAAAAAAATATGTTGCTTTTCTATATATTGTATATACCTATATATAGTACAAAATATTATATAGAAAATTAGAATTTTAATACATGTATCGTCCCTCCTGGATAAGACGAATTTTGTTCTCGTAAAACGTGTAGTATGTAAAAAGTCAATGGTATAAGGTTAAAGATTATTTAAAAAAACCTTTTTAATTTTATTATTAACTACATTTTCCATATTACAAACATTTTTTTTACTCCAATTATAGTTTATTTATATATATGCCAAAAGATATTTAATTAGTTGGATTATAATATATTATTAATTAAAAATCTTATAGACATAATAAATTGACCATAATATAAAAAAAATATTTGAAGATAAATTGCGAGCAACAACTGTAAATTCACCTAAAATTTTGTACTATAAAACAATCTGCTGGTATTTTTCTGGGGATTTTGTAGCTGAGTTGCAGCACATTTCTTGTGCGTATGCATTTGGGATGCGTGACAGTACGTTAAAAATACAATATTTTTCATTTTGCTACATTTTTTTTCATAAACCTAATTTTGTTATTTAAATAATGAAAATATAATAATAAATAAATTGGTAAAATTAATGTTTTTAAAGTCAACAAATATTTGCTTTACGCTAATTGTTAAATTAAGCTAGCAACGTGTATATACGCAACGTTGAACATTAAACACAAATAAAGAAATTAATTTAACCTCTGAACCCTGCAACAACAACAAACCTATAATTATTATTAAAGTAATCTTAAAATAAATCAATTCCAAACAAATTATGGTAACTTTTTGTTATAAAAATTATTGTTGATAAATTTATAAGTAAAAATGACCTCAATGCGACCACCAAATAAAACGATTCTACTGAAAGTGGTAATATTGGGCGATGGAGGTGTTGGTAAAAGTTGTCTAATGAATAGATTTGTTTCAAATCAATTTGATGAGAATAGTTTTCATACGATCGGAGTAGAATTTCTAAATAAAGATATTGAAGTGGATGGCGAAAAATATACGTTACAGGTTATTATTTATTTATTAATATCTCGGTTATTTAAAATTTAAATTTTTTTAATCATTTGTATAGATTTGGGATACTGCTGGACAGGAACGTTTTCGGGCATTAAGAACTCCATTCTATCGCGGATCAGACATTTGTTTACTTTCTTATGCAGTTAATGATCGAGATAGTTTTAAAGGATTGGTTCAATGGCGAGAAGAATTTATTAAATATGCTGATATTAAATCAGAATATTTTCCATTTATTGTTGTTGGCAATAAGGTGAGATAATAATTATTTATCAATGTATAACTTCTAAAGTTTTCGCAATGGTGTAATTTGCTTAACATGTGCAATATGCATATATAGATTTTTAAAACGCACATCAGTTCCATATACAAATGTTTTGTTTAAAACCTATATAAGTAAGTAACTGTAGAAAATTAGAAAACAACAAAATTACTTCATAAATAATTTATTATTTCTTAAAACTATCATTCTTATAAATTATTAAAATTAATACCTAAAACTAATACGAATATAAACATTTATTTTTTAAATAAATAGTTAATTTTTTTAAAGTAATTATTTCCGAGTGGCCTGGAATTTCTAGACGGATTATTATATGCCCAATCATAATATTCTATATTTGAATTCGAATTAAAGTCATCGGCTCGTGCTATTGAAACAATTTCTTGTACGCCTGTATTTCGTTCATCACAATTTTCTATATCTTTATCACAAAACGGTTTCGGTTTTAAATCGACTATTTTAACTACAGGTTTTTGAACTTCTACACGTCGAGAATTATCTTCGGCATTGCTAATGCCATCCGATTTATGAAACAAATGCATTCCAGGCGCATTATAGTTATAATTTGTTGCTGGTCTGTTTGGTTCGGCGTCATACTCTAAACTTTCCGTGCTTTCGAAATTTTTATTGTCTATAGATAATTTATCCCTATTGCTGTTTTCCACTTCAGACGATCTAATGAAACTGCTTCTAAAATCTTCTTGCCTGTTATTACTGCCAATATTATACAAATGGCCACTCTTATATTTATTGTAATTATAATTGTTGTTTTGCATTTTTATTTTATCGTTAAATTCTACTGGTTTATTGAAATTGTTAATAATTGGTTTTCCGTATACATCAATTGGTTCTCTTTCGAATTCGATCTTTTGCTGTAATTGAAAGTTTCTTTGTGATGGTAAATTTTTTCTAGGCTGATTAAAATATCTTTGAACTTCTTCCAATCTCGAATTTTTAAAAACAATATCATCGTTATATTCTTCATAACTTTGTGCGCCATCGTCTACATGATCTCCATATGATATATTTACATCTTCAGCATTATATAATTGTTTATACCCTTCGCTATTCCTCTGTTGGTTTCCTAAATAGACTTCATCATTTCTGAAGAAATCATTTTTCTTTTTGTTCGAATTTGCTTTGTGATCATCGATAAAATGTTTTTCTTCAGTTGGTTGAATGGGTACCGGCGGAATATTTAGATTTCTATAAATTATTCTTTCATTCACTGCGGATTTGCTCGGTAATCTTGCTCTACTATATTTTGAAGCTAAGCTTTGAAGTGATTTTTTGGATTCATCATCATTTTCGTTCTCGATTTTATGCTGATTGTCGTAATTTTTTAATTTTTCATTTATAATATCTTTTTCCTCCGGAAACATTGCGAAGAATTCTTCTAATGGAAGAGTTTTTGTATCTGGCAATAAAACAGGCCGTCCATTACTATCTAGCCTAACGTCTCCACCATCGAAAATATAATCTTTACTATTAACTATTGATTCGCTTGATGCTACAATTTTTTTATCGTTAAGTTTATCATTGGAAAGAAATTGTTGATCTTTCTGGTAGAAAAATGGATTCTCGTCATCTATAATTGACGTTTCAGCACTAAAATTATTGTCAAAATTTGAAAACTCATCTTCAGATAAATAGTAAGGTTCTCCAGATATCACAATATCTTCTTGCTCTTCACTTCCAATGATTTCACCATTTTTCTCTGCAAACAATAAAGATTCTTCTAGAGTGGAAAATGCATCTCCCAATTCTTTATTTAAAACTGGTGAGTTGTCATGTTCTTCAAATAATAAAGATTTTTGTCCATCGTCAGATAAAACTGAAAATTCTTCCTTTGGCACTAAAATTGATTTTTCATTAAATGGTGTTCTCAGTTTATCACTTAACAGATTTATTGTAATTTCCGCATCATTTAGACCGAATTTATTTTCTGCATTTAATAATATTGAATCCTCTGTAATTGAAGTGCCATCTTGTGTAAATTCCATATCTTTTAAAATTAAACGATCATCTTTTTGTTTAGAAATTTCTTCTGGAATGGAAGTTCTTTCCTCGTAAATTACAATTTTATCTTTAGGAATTTCTACTTGTAATTTAGCATCGGGTATTGAAACTTCTTCTACATCTTTTTTATCCAAAATTATTGTTTCTTCAGGTAATAATAGTTTGTCTGCAACATTTTTATTAATTGCAATTTCTTGATCAGAAACAATTACATCCTCTGGTAAAATAATAGGGGTGAAAATTTCTTCATTAAAGATTCCATGTTCCTCGTCATCCAATAAAATTATTTTACCATCTTTTTCTATATCTTTGTTGTCATTTTCGAATAAAATAATTGGTACATCTCCCGACACTAAGATGGAGTTTTCTAAAATTTTTGGAGATTTAATTTCTTCATTTTTGGTATTTTCTAAAATTTTTACTTCAATTTTCTTATTTTTTTTTCGATTTTTCTTAGACTTTTTGTCTTTTTTCTTTTGATCAATTGTTTCTAAAGTTTCTTTTAGAATTTGCTCTGTCACAATTGGTTCGGCAATAATTAACTCATGCTCTTCGATATTTGGTTCTGCAACAATTAGTTCACGCCCTTCAACATATGGTTCTTCAACAAATTGTTTAACAATTGGTTCATCCAATATAATTTCTTTATTTTCTAATTTTTTCTTCTTCTTTTTAGTTTTTTTTGAATTTTTTCTATTAGACTTTGATTTTTCCTCTACAATAATTACATCATCAGATCCTTTCACTAATACCAAATCCTTATTTACATCCAAAGATGTATCTATATTTAGTTGCGTTTCTGATTGTTCTTCGATTCTTGCAGGTTCGATTATGATATTTTTAACTGTTATTTTAGGTTCTTCTAAATCTTTATCGATTGCTTCTTTTTCAGATAATTCCTCGTGTTCTTCTTTGCCAAGAATTTCAATTTCTTCATCTGCATCAGATAGTTCTTCTGTATAATTTTCATCAGATATTTCTAAGTCGCTTTCCTCATCTTCCTCAAACAACTCCTCAGAAGAATCTTCAAATAGTTCTTCAGCGCGTTCTTTTTCTATATCTACTTCTTCAGTATTTTTTGCGACTTCACCGATAGCTTCTATTACATCAGGCTTTTTGATATCTTTGCTAATTGATTCTTCTTTCAATTCAAAAATTTCCTTACTTACTTCAATGTCATTTTCTGCAGAGTACTCTTCCTCTTCTTCATCGTCTTCCTCATAATACTCGTCTTCTTCTTCCTCGTCAAATTCTTTTTTATCAACATTATCTGAGATAACAACTCTTGAATTAGCTTCTTCTAGTTCAGATTGTTCTTTAATTTTTCTAGGTTTTTCCAACTTTTCAGCAACTAATATTTCAGAATGTTTTATTACTTCTTCATTTGTTGCAGTTAAATCTTCGACCGATAGTTCCTCTTCATCCTCTTCAGATATTTCAGATGTTTCTTCATCCTCTTCAGATAGTTCATCATCATTTTCAGTTTTTTCATCATCCTCTTCAGATATTTTATAATCATCTTCAGATGTTTCTTCATCCTCTTCAGATAATTCTTCATCTCTATCAGAAATTTCTAGTTTATTTTGTTCGTGTTTTTCAGGAAATTCTGCGATGTCTTGTACTTGTTCTACAAGATCTTCTGTTATTTCGGATACTTCAGGTTCTTCAATATTATCTTCATCAGAGTATTCTTCATCATATTCCTCTAATATATCCTGAATCTCTTCAGCTTCTTCTTCAATTGTAAAAGCAGCAATCTCTTCTAATTTACTTTCTTTTACTGATGCTTCTTCAACAGTATTTTTAACAATTGTAGAATCTTCCAATTCCAACAATTTAGGTTCTTCTTTAATTTCTATGGTTTCATTATTATCGATTACAACTTCACGATTTGCTTTAATGTCTATTTTTGGTTTTAATTCATCCAAAGTAACTCTCTGTTCATTTTTGGGAACCGTTTTTGATGATTTTTTAGAAGATTTGTGTCTTTTACTAATTTTAATTTTCTTTTTTCTTTGTGGCAGTCTTTGTTCTGTGGTTGATACATCTATTTCATCTTCTCGATTTTCTTCAATTATCTGAACAATTTCAGATGGTATGAGAAAATCTTCTTTTT
The DNA here is from genome assembly GCA_027564275.1 of Diadocidia ferruginosa. Taxonomy (NCBI): domain Eukaryota; kingdom Metazoa; phylum Arthropoda; class Insecta; order Diptera; family Diadocidiidae; genus Diadocidia; species Diadocidia ferruginosa. The sequence continues at coordinate 20,310 of JANSTW010055455.1, forward strand.
GATCTCTTTCAATGGGTGTTTCAGAAAACTCACTCTCTTTGTCCCGTATTTCATATTGTGTTACCTCTTTTAATATTTCTGGTTGTTCTGCTGTGATTTTTTCAATAAATATTTGAGTTTTTGGAATAGATTTCAACTTTGGAGATTTTTTTGAAATTTTCTTTTTGTTCGTCTTATTAATTATTGGAATTTCCACTTCTTTTATATTTTCGTCAAATGGTTCATTTTCAACTATTACAATAGGTTCAACAGCAATTGCTTTAGTTGAAATAACTTCACCTATATCGTGGTTATCTAATGGGGAAAGTTTTTCTACTTTTAGTTTCTTTTCCTTTTTAATTTTGTTCTTAGTTCTTCTACTACTTTCAACCTTTACAGATGATTCAATAATTTCGGGAACGGGTTCTATAACTTCTACTTTTTCTAATTCAATAGTTGGATCCTCTATAATTATCTGTTGTGTTTGTTTAATTTTTTTTGAGGTTCGTTTATTAATTTTATCAGTTTTACTAATTTCTGGAATCAATGGCTTTGTTATGCCAACTACAATTTCCGAATCAATGATTTTTGAATCATCAATTGCATTTTTATCATCTTGTAAAATTTCTTCATTGCTATTGTTAAATTCAACTATTTTGGCATCTTCATTAGAGACTGCATCTATTATTTCAGCTTCTGCTTCAATTTCTTCGTCAATAACTTCTGAAATTTGTTCATGATCATCTTCAATTTTTTCATCTAGAATATCTCCATTTTCAATATCTTCATCTTCACTTCCGATTTCTTCATCTGCACTTTCTACTTCTTCATCTTCACTTTCAAATTCTTCATCTTCACTTTCAAATTCTTCATCTTCACCTTCAATTTCTTCATTTTCAGAGGCCGTAATAAATTCATGATCTACCATATCATCTATAATTGGCCCATTTTCTTCGCCAAAAATTTCAACAATTTCTTCAATAATCGGTAATTCTTCGTCTATTTTATCTTCTTCAATGACTGGATAATCTTCAGACTCTTCAATTTGTTCATCTTCACTTCTTTCTACGACTTCATGAAGGTTTTCCTCCTCATCAGTTTCATCTTCAAATTCTTCTAGTTCATTTACTTCCACATCTTCAATGTTTTTCACAATTTCTTCTGATTCCACCACTTCCACGTCTTCGATGTTTTTCACAAATTCATCGTCGTTACCATTTTCAATTTCTTCATCGTCATGGAGTTCTTCTACTGCATCTGTTGCCTGAATTAATTCGTCATTTTCTCTTTCGCCTAAAAAGTCGTCTTCCACAATCTCAGCTTCATTGTCCAAATTGTCCAATAGTTCAAATTCCTCTGAAAATAGTATTCCATTTTCCAAGTGTGTTTCTTCTAGTATGATTGGTTTCTCAGCATAGTCGATTTGTTCGACATCTTCATTTGAAAAATCTAACGGTTTTGACTCTATAATAAGGTCAGCATCATCCAAAATTACATCTTCTTCATGTTTGTTATTTTCATTTATTCGATCTTCTTCTACATTAATTTCTTCAACTTCTTCAGGTAAATTGTCTATTTCCAATGCAATAGGAGCTTCCAGGATAATAGAGTTTTTAAAAATTGGTAAATTTGATAAAGGCAATTCTTGTAATTCTAAAAGTAACTCTGATGGTTCATCCGTATCCGATAATACTGCATTCTCAATATCTTCTGGCAATTCTTCTAGTACTTCAAAATTTGCTTCCTTTTCTAATAAATTATTATCGTCATTGTCTCTGTCATATTCCGCTTCATCTTCATCATCACCAATAAATAGTACATTCAATTGTTCCGCTGTGGATTGTTCATCTTCCTCTAGAATATCAGATTGTATGAGAGACATAGATAGTTCCACAGCTTTACCATCAATATCGTCATCTAATAGATCAGTATCATTTAAATCGAGTGAGTCACCAGAAACGATAGCTCTTTCCTGTTTTTCAACTATGGGACAAATCGGACATCTTTCATGTGAAGGCATTTGTACGAAAAATATTTGTGGACTATTTGATGAAAATGCATTATTTATTGGAGCATTTGGATTTGGTGGCATTTGTATCAAAAACATTTGTTGATGAATCGAATGAGGATCATTAGGATTTGAATATTGTATTGACTCTGCATGAATTGTTTGTGAATTTATTGTTGTGGCTCCTAGTTCAATTGGACCATCAGGCAATACTTCAAGTGGTTCATCAACATCATCTATTATATCTCCAAAACCACTGGTTGAATCTTGTGTATTTGAGAAATCTTCTTCAAAGTCTTCCTTCTCTTCGAGATCTCTTTCCCTATTTTGATCATCTTCAGGGTTTTCTAACAAAAATTCTTCACCTAGTAATGCATTGAAACTGCTATCTTCAACTTCATCTGTGTCTAAAACTAATTCCGTACCAAAGACTTCAGAATTCAAATTATTTTTATAAATAATTTGCGGTTCGAAACTTTCATTTTCGAATATGGGCAAAATTTCATCTTCGATATCTTGATTAAATACAACAATTGCATCTGGCCTGTTATTGTTAAATCTATCTTCATTTTCGCCATCAAGCACAACTATTGATTGATCTAAAATGTCTTGATTTAATGGGGAATCAATTGACATTTGATTTAGATTTATATTTTCATCTATTTCAAATTCATCATTAATATATTGTGGTTGTAAAAACACTTGTTGTTCTTCAAACAAAGTTGATTCTATTGGATCTAAGTTTCTTAGCGTATGTTCATCAATAAAATCTGGCCCAATTTGACTAAGAATCTCAACTTGATCAAATTTATCTTCTTCGTTGCCATCACTATTTGAAAGGTAAATATTTACCGATTCTTCAACATCAAGCGGTGGTACATTTTCCGATTCTTCTAAATAAACGTTATCTTCAATTATTGTCCGTTGTTCTGGAAGTTGTTGTTCTGGTTCTGGCAATTGAACATATACAAATTTCCGTTCATTTTCGGTTGGAATGGCAAGTTCTTCTAAAATTGGTTCTTCGAATTTCGGAAAAATATCCAGTGGAACAGATGGTAATTTATCTTCTGGTAGTTGAACATATATTATTTGTTGTTCCTGATCAACATTAATCGGTAATATTGTCTCTACTTCTTTTATCTCTTCCTTTTCATTTTGAGCAATGACAATTTTTTGTTCAGTTAGTAATTGTTCATCGGGCACTTGCACATAGATAATTTCATTATTCGAATCGTCTAGATTGTCTATTGGAATATGCAAATTATTATTTGAAGCAATTTGTTCATTTTCAACAAAAGTATATTGTCCTTTTGGTAGTTGTTGAACATACAGAATTTGTTGTTGATGATCGAGATCACCATGATCTTTGATGACAGTTATTTCGTCTGGGGATTGTTGAACATTTATAACATTTGGTTCTTCTTGAATACCGATGATTTCTGGTTCTCTATTTAGTTCAGGATTTATCACATCTACAATTTCTTCAACTACACCATTTTCTCTCTCTGAAGTTCTAGGATCATTTTCAATAAATTTGTATTGGCCATCTGGTAATTGTTCTACATAAATAATTTTTGTTTCCGAATCATTTTCAATAGGAATATTTAGTTCTTCTAGTGTTGGTAGTTTTTCGTCTACTTCAACAATTTGTTCGATTTGGGGAACATTATTTATTACTTCGGTATTTACAACACTTTCACTATGCTGCAACGGGATAACTCTAGGGTCATTTTCAATAAATTTGTAAAGTCCATTTTCTAATTGTTGTACGTAAACGATTTTCGTTTCTTGATCACGTTCAATCGGAATATTTAATTGTTCCAGAGTATGTAAGTCTTGTTCATCAAGAGTGTTAATTAAAACCTCTTGATTTTGTTCTAGATCTTCGATATCATTTTGAATAAAAATATTTTGTTCTTCTGGTGATTGTTGAATATAAACAATATTTGAGTGTTCTTCTACATTGGTAAGCTCAGCCGGATCTTTTACCAATTCTAATATTTTATCTTCTTGTTGTGGCACTTGGACATACGCAATGTTTTCATTTTCAGAGTTAAATTGAACTGGTTCATTGATTGTATTCTTATAAATTAACGATGAAAGAAAATTGTGTTCAATTTGTTTTATTATATCCGGTTGATCGGATGTATTTATCAAAGGATTTTCTTCTTGTGTTTGAATGACCACAACTCTAGGTTTATCTGAATCGTTGTTGTCGCCTTCTTGTTCGTTTATATTTTCTCGAGAATCTAGCAAATCGACAATAATTGATTGTTGAATGGCTGGATCTTGTATGTAAATTATTTGTGGTTCGTTCTTATTATTATTTATTGGTGGCAACATGTTTGAAGGTCCGCTACTTTTAAAATCATTTGCATTTGAAACATACACAATTCGTGGCTGATTTGAATTCAGAGTATCAGACGATGGTGATTGAACATAAACAATGTTACTTGGTTGTTGTTCGTTATCGGCTTGTAGAATCTTTTCATTTTGTAGGATTTCTGTTTCCTGTTGTGTAATTACTTCAGTATCGGAAACAGGCAAACCATCATTTTTGTCATCGAAGTCATTTTTAACATAAACCATATGTGGTGTCGGGTTCGTCACTATGGTCTGACCACTAAATTCGGTGTCATTATAATTTGGCAAAGTAACCGGAACATCGACATAGACTAATCTTTTTTTATATTGATCAGCATTTGGGGCGTTTGGAGGTAAACGTGTATAGACAATTGTAGGAGGCGGTATATTAAGTGTTGGTCCCGTTGGATTTGGATCGTTGAAAATATATTTTTCCAAATTATCATTAGCAACGTAGTTTATCTTTTGTCCTGCTAAAGTTTCTCGTTTTTCAAGATCATGTTCTGCGATATTAGTATTAGGTTCATCTTTATAATCTTCGTATTGATTTGAACTGTGGTAATTATTTGGAAAACCTTTTGAAATCTTAAATAAAGGAAATTTTTAATATATTAATAAAAAACGCAAAAAAACACAGCACTTACCTCTATCAATTGCAAGCTTAGCCCTATGAAAATTAAAATTTTCAACGAAATCATTGTGATTCGTTGAAAACCAGTGAAAAATTGGTAATGTTTTGCATAGACGCTAATCAACACTTTATATAGGTTTTATCGCACACTTATGATTTTATTATAATTTAATTATCTTAATATTTATATTATTTTGGTATGGAACGTGCTCAATTTCAAGAATATTTCTTAAACTTTTTTTTAATAATTAAATAATTTTTGTTTTATGGAATTAATAATAATGTGTGTTTAATAAATAATATTATTTTAGATTTATTTATTTTCCAGTAATTTATCGCACGTTTGTTTTTAATTAAAACAAAAATAAATTTGACAAATTGTTTGCCAAAAAGTTAAATTGAATTTATTTCGTTGCCGTTCTTATAGAATGATATTGTAGCAGCAAATCGAGAAATAACACCTGAAGAAGTGTCACTTTGGTGTCAAGAGTTTAATGTTTCCAGTTGTATCGAGACATCAGCTAAAACTTCGAAAAATGTTACGGAAGCTTTTACACTGGCCGTTAGACAGTGGCAATCATTAGAGAAATCAACGGAACGAGAACTACGAGCACAACACGGTGATATTATCGACTTAAAACATTGCATAAATTTAAAACAGGAAAAGTCATGCTGTGGTGGTGGCAATTCATTAATAAGTAGTAACAATAATAGTCCACGACCTGTAAGACACGAAGTGTTAAATTAAAATAATTTCCATATCTTTACATCTATATAGATAAAACTATATAAGATATTATCAGTTTTTCTTTATTTGAATTAAGAGAAAATTTCAAATATATCACAACAATCGATAAAATAAGCAATCAAAAGCACGGTTTCGTGTGTAAAAAAAATAAATAAAAACAACACATTCACTTTATGCTGTGATTTCTATTTCATTTTATTTTTTATTTTTAGAAGATATAATTTGTTTGTATCTATGCATAAATTATTCGATTTATTGTACTGCGTATGTTTTTTTAGAATTATGCATGTGAATTTTAATCCTTTTTTTAAGAAAACTAACCAAAATAAACTATATTATAAAATATTATTGATATAATATGAACATAATATAATATAATAATTGTGTGAATTATGTCAAACCTAGATGATTTTTGTTTTATAATTTTATTTATTTTATATTAAAAACAAAAATAATATATTTTTTTAATTTTATTGACAAATTGTAATTTAGAAAAAAAAAATGAATTTTGTGTTTCAGTATACTTTACCACAATTAAATATAATTATATATAGCTTTTTATAAAATAATTTTTCTAATACATAATAAAATCATATATATAATAATATATTCTATATATCAATATAATTATAATATTATTTAATAAAATATTTAACAAATATTTAAAAAATGTTTATGTTTTTAAATTTATTTATTTTTTATCTTTAATAATATTTTTTATTTGTCTTTCACATAAGTATATAGGTATAAATATAAAATCACGTGTTGCAGTTTGTTGCCCATGCTACATGTATAGGTAATTGTAGCTTTAAAGTTATACAGTACAGCGCTTCTTTTAGTTATATATAAATCTAAATTGTGCGTGTCAATTAAAAAATATAATATGATGCCCTCGTATTTTTATTGTTTATTATTTAGATTCAAGAGTATATAGATCAGAAAATTAAATATCAAACTTCGTAAGATATAATATGATCTTGGATAATAATACAATTTAAAGTTTGAATATTTATTCAATTTAAATGAAATCTCAAAGTATGTATTGTATAGGTATGTATAAGAAAGGAGTTTAATTTGTTCTGTTGCGATTCGCTACTGACTATATTGTTTGTTTGGGAACATGAGTGCAGCCTGGTAAACTTAAAAAATAAATTTTAACAAAATGTTGAACTCTATAATACTAATTTCGTATTCGAAATGCTTGTTTGTACAATTACATTACAATTTACATCCCTTATAAATTTATACATTATATAATATACCTATACATATATCTAATTTCCGTTTTGTATTAAATAAAATCTTATGTTTTAAATTATTATTTATGTTACCTAACTATACCTATATTATATTAACATCACAATAATGTTGATAATATTCAGGAAACACTATAACATTTTCCAAGTAAGTTACGTAAATATAGTAGTTCGTAGTAGTATACTAGTATCTATGGCAAAAGCATATTTATCCAGCAAGAAGTTGTGTGTTTTTGGCACAAATCCAAAGAATAATATTTAAATGTGTTTCTCTCGATGTCCCTTTTTACGGTGTTGTCATGTGGATGAACAATGAATATTTTGTGTGTATTTCACAGAAGTTACTTATATTATTTTATAGATGGATATTTTAAAGCTATATGGATATTTATATAAAGAACATATTAGAAGGGATTCGTTGAAATGTAATTTTCTGCAACAAATTTTATTTTGTAATATATATAAGTACTCGAGTAAGACAGAAAATATAACAATAATATATATTCTTGCTTGAAAAACCGTTAAGAGTGCCAAGGAGAATATGATATTATATATAGGGTATATAAAGCATTTTTAAACATTATTTTCCAATTGCAACAAAATACCCATGTTTTATTATTTAAAATCGTTTGTCGCAAGAACATAGGTATAATTTGAATCTAATTACTTTATTTAAGGAAGCTTTATAATATAAATATATATACATTATATGTATTATTCATGGACATACTAGAACTATACTGAGATGTATATTATACAGTTCGCAGCCAGCTAGGTAAAAACATTTATTCTTCATGATTTTTCGAACACGATACCTGTACTTTTACTTGATAGATTCTAATATTTTAAAAAGGAATACCTAACTAGCCTGAAGGCTGGCAGTAATCCTTGTCGACATTTTGACTTTTTTAAATATATTTTCCTGAATCTCTATGTGTTTTTAAAATCAGCAACAATGTAGGTGTATACTATAAATTCTAAAAATAAAAAAAAATATTCTTTTCTCAAAATATTTTTTTTTATATTTTAAGTGCTTATAGGACTATATATATAGGATCGTATACAAAACTTATGCACGTTCCCATTGTTTATGTCAGACGATACTTTTATCATAATATGAATGATGGCATTATTATAATATGCATTTTCATATGTACATAGAATGTGTGTGCTTAATGTTACATGGTAGGTACGCCATTAAGTACACTAAGACCGCATCTCTGATGCTATTATAATATATACGTAAGAATATAATTGTAGAAAAATGCACATTGTTTTGCATATTGTTGTTTTTTGTGTATACATAGACTACCTATATAGTACCTATATAAAATGGAAACATGTTGTGAAATAAATTACAAAAAGAAACATATCTACAAAAATATTCTTTTAACCGTATACTTTTTGTGGATTGAAGTGTAGTTTCTATACAGTACAACTACTTTATATGTGCGAGCTTGATATACAACGCATGTATTGTTTGTCTCAAATAATGTTGAGTACCTATTTTACTTTACACTATACTTTGTAATTACAAAAAAATATGTTTTTCATATATTCATAAATTATGATTTGTTGTTTAATGGGAAATAAATGAAGCTGTGAATAAAGGATATTTTGTATTTTAGGGTTTCTTTTGTACATAATAAATATCATACCAAAAATCAGTTCTAATTAGACAAAAAATGATGTGCCAATTCATACAAAATTCTTAAAATAAAATTTTTTGCAAGGTCCTTTGAACATATTTTATTTTAAATTATTTATTAATATTACTATAAGGCAAAAATGTTTATTAGAATTTCTTTTACATTAAATTCTAAAATTTAAAGATTTTTTTAACTCTTTTATTTATAAAAATAATTATTTGGTTGGGGTATATATAAAACGAGGTACTTAATATAATAATTTTCTAAAATTTAGGTTTACTTATGATCGACGGGGATTTGAAAATAAATAATAATAGTCTAATACACTTACATAACTATTAATTGTGATTTGTGTATAATTTACCGATTGTCGTTTAAATAGACTAACGATTTTATTTACATTGAAAATGATTACGTTTAACATCCCGAAGCGATATTGAACATAAATTCTCTTTTCAATTTATGCAGTGAAAACTTAAAAAAAAATAACATTGACTTTGTGAACTAAATGCAGGATTATACAAAATGTTTACTGGGCATATTCGATTAAAAAAAATTATATACGAATTTCCTTCTCTCAAATCGAGAAAAAAAATATATTTATAACAACAGAGAAATTCTACGAATAAAGAAGTATATCCTCTCGTCAATAGAGAAATTTATAAAAATAGAAATAACATTCTATTTTCTCTTGAGTACATTTTATAAAAAGAATTACTTGAGAAATATAGACATAAAAATAGAAGAAGGAGACGAATATTTTCGGCCTCATTTACAAACACATTCATAAGCTGTAAAAGAATCCAATGAAAAGGTATATAGATGATAAAAACAGAGAGTAAGCAAATATACAAACAGTCTTAAATCCATCCATGTATAAAAATAACAAAATTTATTTTTGTATGCTTTTTGAATTCCTTTCTGTATTCTCGATTTTTAGTTATATTTTTGCGTTGCGTAGTGCGGTTTACCGTCGGTTATATCGGAAAATTAACGGTAACATATCTACCTATTTGTTTCTTTTTTTTGCGTTAAAATTGAATTAAATTTCTACTTTGTGCAGTGTGTTATTTTTGATCAACAGCTACCCATAATATATATAATTCCAAGTTTTATACAAACTTAGAAATTTGTGATTATTACGAAATTATTTAGGTATTTTGAAACGAAAAATGTGTTTAAAATAATTTTGGTGTAAAATGTATGATCATTATAATTATGAGTGTTTATACGCAACAGAAAATTAAGATTATGTAAAAAGTTATAAATTCAATAAAATACCTATAGTTATATAAAATATTACTGCGAAAAAAATCAGAAAAGGTTTTCGAATAAATATTTATTGTCAATTTAACATTAGTGGTTAAATATTTTGAATAGAAAAGAATATTTTTTCTGCAAGTGTGTGTAAAAAAAACTGTATAAATAATGAATGAAAATTTCAACTTTTTTACACATTAGAAAATATTCGTATTTTATGACGTTGATGATGATGATGATGATGACAAATAAATTAAAACGGTTTATTTTGCGTCTGGTCATTTTATTAATCAGAAAAAATTAAAAAATTAAAATATTTTTACGCGTAAATAAATAATAAAATGTATAAGTTGCACCTGCTGACTCATAAGATGATGCGGTGGGTAATGCCAAAATCATTTGGTGGCCTACTTCTGACATTTTCTCTATTACTTTGGATTGGTGTAGTTGAATCAGCCCGTCCGCCACCAGTTACCATAAATAAATGTTGTCGAATCGGTGAACAAATGGACAAAGATCAACAGTGTCTAATTGGTGGAACAGAAAAATGGGTACCGCACGTATTTCTTATCGGAAAACAGGAATATCATGTGCCAAAAGGTGAAGCACCTCGATTTTTTAAATTTCGCGAACAAACTATACCGAACGCTTGCAATAAACCGGAAATATTTTTGGGCGCCAATAGTGTTGTGATCTTCTCAAATGGTACACTTTTTGTGGCCGAGAAATCTCAAAGTGTGCCGCCAAATGATTATTGTGTTGAAAAGGATGCAGCTTTGGTATGTTTTCCACAACCAAAGGGTGCGGACAGTTTACTGTCACCAATTCGATTAAGTAAAGTGAAAAAATGCTGTGGTCTAAAGTCTGTGTACCAAGAGAATTCATTAAGTTGTGTCAAACTAGACGATGGTCATAAAATTCTATCAAAAAACCTAATTAATTCATCAAGTGTTGACATCATATTTGGCTTTCCAAGTTGTGCTAACATTCATCAGTATACAATTGCTGGAAAATTTAATCACATGAATTTGGATGAAACAACTGGAACGGTTTCGTTAGAATCGGGCAGAGAATTTATGTGGAATGAATATTGTCTTGAGCACACCATCAATGACATTGATTCAGATGTTAATATATTTACGTGTGCTGAACATTTCTCTAGCCCTGAATCCGTTCCAGTCAATCATGAGGTAATTTTGTCGTAGTTAAGATTAATTATTAGGTAAAATATAACCTAGAAGATAATTTATTATTATTTTTCAAATTGAAGTGCTCAGTGTAAATCATGACAAACATATTTTTCTCTCAAAAATACATTCATAGGACCGATCGCACCTGGACCTTATTCTCAGCAAATAATAAAAACCCTAATACTAGCACACAATTTTTATATTGAAAAAAACTGATAAAATACTTATGATAGTAAAGCTGGCCCCTTTTTGTACTAAATATATGTAACTACGTATAATCTAGTAGTACAGCTTTATTTTATTATTTGATAATTTTGGATTGAGTCTCTCTCTATACTAATTAAGAAGACTTTTTTTTATAACAAAGTTTAAACATTATTTGATTGTTTTATTTTCGATTATATATTTATTTTTTTATATACTTATTTTATTTTATAGACGTTACATAAAATTTATGTAATAAATATTTATTTTGAGTATTTTTGTCTTTAATTTTAAATCATTTAAAGCAAAAATTAAATAAATTAATTCAAAACTAATAAAATATATCGTGATAACTTTTATTCCAAGATTTTAATTGTTTCGAATTTAATTTTTAAATATTTTTTTAATTTCAGGACGTACGTTTCGTATTGTATTCGATTGGCCTGTTAATTTCTGTGATATTTTTATGTGCAACTCTTGCGACCGGCTTTCTTTTGCCATCTAACCATCATGTGCTTCATTGGCGATGCCAAACGTATTATGTTGCTTGTCTACTGGTCGGAGATTTACTGTTGGCAATTACCCAAATAGCAGGCAATACAATTGTTGGACCAACTTGTGTTACATTAGGTAAGTACCTATACATATAGAATTTAGAGATTGTTATGTTTTTTTTATTTTTACAGAAAATTAACTATTCTTTTTTATATAAATTTTACACTAAAATTTTGCAAATTTTTTCAAAAGATCATTAGAATTTATTTCGATATTTAGTCTGGTCGATTTTTTTTATTATTTTTTTTTATATTTTTGCTAAATCGTTTTTTTTCTGTCTTTAATTAGATAGGACCGAAAATTTTGGTTTTTTAATTTATTTAAATTAAAACACCAATGATCCGCTTAAAAAGCTTGATTCTTTTAAAATTATGAAATTATATATAAAATTAAGTTATGATTTGTATACTTAGTATACCTAAGAAATTAGAAGTTTACAATCGTCGTTATCAATATTTGTTTAATTTTGTATCTATTTTCTGTCTTATAATATTCAATGCAAATTGTATTTATTTTTATTATAATATATTAATAAAAAACACGTACCTTTATAATGTGTTTATATACCTACCTAACTAAACGAGGGGTTAACCACTATGAAAAATTGTGTCCCACTGATTTCCAAGTTTCAATGAATTCCAAAATGATTTCCATTTTTTTAAATGAATTCCAAATTATTTACATTTTTTGAAATGATTGCCTAATGATTTCCATAAGGTTGTCCCATGATTTCCAATATTGTTTAACCCCTCGTAACTAAATTTAATAAAATTATTCAATAGCAATATTATGTACATAGTACAAGTGTTATATGGTAAAATAAATAAATAAAACAAATATGTAATTTCTTTTGTTTCCCATATACATCGCGCAGCATATAGTTAATAAAGTTTACACATCATAAACTTTCTTTGAAATAATTTATAAAATATTGAGTTAATATCATGTTTTGTGTACATACTAAACAGACAGTGTGTACGTAAATATTTTAACATTTATAATAAACCATAAATGTACCTACTATACAAATACAACCAATATAAAATTTCATCTTTCCTTAAACATGGTGAAATATAAAAAGAAGAAAATTCCAATTGCCATGTACACAACCTTCATATTGTGTATAATAATAATTACCGCATTACCTTGCCATAAATGTTGAGTCGAGTATGACGAGTTTATAAAAATATATAACAAGATTTATCTGCGATGTGTCTTAATTTTTCAATATTAAAAGTACTGATACTGCGAGCATTCCAATATTATATTTAAAGATCCTCACACATTATAAAAATGTGTGTTTAATATAAAAGCTTGTATCCGTATATATCTGATCAAATTGCACAATAAAGACGATTGACTTATTACAGAGCGATAAATTCAAAATATTTAAGTATGAATCGTTATATATATATATATATTTAACGTCTCGACAAGTTTTAATAAAATATATAATACGCAACGACGGTATATATTTTAAAAACCACTTAAAATCCATAATAATAAAATGTTTGTTGTTATAAATTGTAACAAAAACAATAAAATATGCTACAAAGAGAAAGCTGCTTTGTAATCTGTAAGACGAATATATACGCAGATAAAATACGATAAAGAAATGGTTTGACTTTACTATAGCTATAAAATAAATATATATGTAATATGATGTGATGATGATGATAATTGTAATGATGATTGAACTGTGTGTACAGTCTATTACATTTTTACCAAAAGTAAAAAATATTAGAAGAGGTAAAATTTTCCATCAGATTGAAATTGTCGCATAATTCATAAAGATTACTAAGCTATAGTTTTATTAATTTATGTTATTTAATTAGTTGCCTCAACAATATTGTAATATTTCTATGTTTAGGGCGCTCTCACAATCAACTTTTTTCACTTTTCAGTTATCATCATATAGTACCTACACTTCTGACAAACTAAAAAAATTGATTGTGCGACTTTATACGCAATTCAGTATACAATATATTTTGTTAACTGAAAACTGAAAAGTTGAAAAAAATATTTGATTGTGCGAGCACCCAAAATTAGAAACGCAAGTTCTTGTATCTTTATAATTAAGAAAAATTATTTATTCATTGAAATTTCGCTGGCAATATACAATGAAATTTTTAAAGCAAAATGTTTCTTTTCTAAACTTTGCCCGCTTTAACGCAATTATCTAACCATATCGAAAATTATTTATGGTATATAAAGCTTAATAACCGCATAACTAAAAAGTTTACTATATGTCGTCAAAAATCATATTTTGCAAAACAAACGTTTTGTTTATATAGTAAAAGCAATTTACTTTGTCCTAAATCTATTGAATTTATCGAAGCGTTTAAAATTTTAAATAAAATCATTTACTTTTAAATTTTACTAAATAATTAAGAGCTTACATTTTAAACTTTATTCATATTCAAATTGACAAATTAAATTTTAAAATATTAAAAGGTCCTTAAAAATCTAAAATCAACAGATTTTGATGGAAAAAATAAATTAATTAAACTGATTTCTATAGAAATCGCAGTCTTTTTACATTTACCCTAACGATTCCTTACCGAATTCCTGGTATTCTAAAATAGTCAGAAAACAGACAAAAAAAGTGTGGATTATACATGGGGATTTTTTTCAAAATTTAAAATCAACAGATTTTGATGGAAAAAATGAACGAATTAAACTGA
>JANSTW010055456.1:0-22161 GCA_027564275.1 Diadocidia ferruginosa
ACATCAATAAAATCACCGCATAGGGACAAATATTGTATTGAAAGAAACTTCTATATGCGTTTTGATTTAATCACACACACACATACACATACACACACACACACACACACAAATAATACAAATTAAAATTAAAAAATTATCTTCCCTATATAACAACACTTTCCATAAATAAATTTTAATTTTCTTTTCTTTCTTAGCTTTAAATTTAAGTTAAAAATATATTTTTTTTCAAAATGTTCAAATAAATTTTCCGGAAAATCCGTTGACTTTTCCGACCACATTCCGCGGCAAAAAATACTTAAAAACATCCCCTCTATCGATTCAAAGCAAAAAAACAGCATGTCAAAATTTACCATACAAAAAAATTCCATTTTCGAAATTTTTTTGCCGAAAATCGATTTTTTACAATTTGAAAACTTTCCTTTTTACCATCGATTTTGGTCATAATTCTAAGAACTTTTCGTTCTGGCACATTTGATTTTTTTCGGAAAATTAAGGAAAAATAGATGATTGAAATTTTTCACCTATGCAATGCAGAGGTAACTTTGAGGGGGCCGATCTGCCCTTAACTTTTATATTTTCCGACATTTTTTAATCTAAATCGACAGAGAAAGGTTTGAAATTTAAGAAATTGTTGGAAAATAATTTCCAAATTATAGAAAATGTCGGAAAAATTCGGTTTAAAAATATTAAATTTCGACAAAAAATACGTTGGTGGAAAGTCGGGAAAATCTTAGCTGTTTTTTGTTTTTAAAAATAAATTGTTACTAGAAAATAAAAATATAGACTTTAGAAAAGGAATATGTGAAAAATGGAGACATGTGAAAAATCATTTCCCTAATTTTTTGGCTATTTGAAAATGATCTTTTATGTTAATTTTCCAAAACATGTTTTCTTTGACACATTATTGTGGGAAAACTTTCTAAAAATTAAAAAATCTTTTTTCACCAACTTATAGGCAAAGGATAAAGCTTTCGGAATATTGGAAATTTTTCCAGGAAAATTCAAATTTTCCATCATATTATGGCCTTTGAATGTACTGATTTTTTCAACTGTTTGTCGCATTTTTAACTTACTTGGAAAAACTTTTCGGAAAATCGCTCTCGACAATCCGAATATTTTCCCAGGCTCTACATTTTCCAAAAAACCCCGTTCCGATCAGAGCAAAAATAATTTGCGATGGTAAGTTTAACCTCTTGGTCCCCCAAAGGCAAAAAAAGCAAAAATAATTCTATTTCTTCCTTCTCGCGCGGCACAACAACATCACCGCACAGAACTCTTGTTCAATCAAGAACGAGAACTCGTGCGGTGTTGTGCTACGCGAGAAGGAATTTTTTTAAATAAAAATTCTTGGCTCTGCCGAGAATCGAACTCGGGCCGTCTGAGCAAAAGGCGAGCGCTGTATCCACTATGCTATGCCGGTTGGTTGATATTGTTGTTTTTAATTGTCAATAAAAGTTGTGCATACACGTGGTATGAAATAGTATACAATTAGGCGAAAATAAAAATTCGAAAAATAAATTTGTTTATCTCATGCGTATGTTACGTTGTCTCTGAGATGTTAATATACTGCAAGACATTTGTAAGGTTTTTAAAATTAAAATTATATAGAAGACTTTTTGGTATATGAAATGTCGATGATGTAGGAAACCAAATATTTTCAACTGACAGTATTTTAAATTTGTAAAAATAAACAAGTTTTTTTAGGTTATTATTAAAAAAAACAAATGACACAAATTTAAATTTTTGTTTTATAAATTTTTCAGCTAAAATTAAAATATTGAAATGTTGGCCAATTATTTATTGCACAGCTAGTATTTGGGATATTGGCGTCGAGCGGCTGTATTTCTAAGCGTAATGTCACCATTTTTCCACCCGATCCTGGACAATTTGCAAAATTTCCACTAAAAATAGAAAAAAAAAACTAATTAATAAAAAAATAACTTGAAAAAATAAATAAAATTTAAATTTTAAAATATAAAAAAAATTAATTAATTTAATTTTGAATCACGTAATTGATATGAAATCGTTAGAGAGTGTCAAAACATTGCGAATGGTATAGAAGACTATTGAATTCGTTTATTTTTTCATATAAATCTGTTGATTTTAGAGAAAATTCCTATAGAACAGTCTACAATTTTGTCTTACCTGATCCCTGACTTTTTTTTTAAAACCATGAAATTTGTTATAAAATCGTTACAGACTGTCAAAACATTGCGAATGTTATAGAATACTCTTGAATTTGTTTATTTTTTTTCATTTAAATCTGTTGATTTCAGTTTTTAGAAGAAATTCCTATAGAACAGCCTATACAATTTTGTCTTACCTGAATGTTTTTAAAATTACAGATTCGAAATTTTTAAAACTATGTCAAAACAATTTTCGTTATGTGTGTTTAAAAAACGAAATTTCAAACCTGGAAAATTTTCCGGTAATTTTGATCCTCTGAGTTGCACAAACGTTTGACCATGCTGTTCGTAGCCCGTTTTAATCAGATCAAAATAAACAATTTCATTCATCTTATCAACTGGGATGTTATCAAATGTAATTGGGGCAATTTCAACTCTAATTTAGAAACATATTGTCAAAAATTTGGTTCTTAAAGGGTTAACATTTTTCATATACTTGTCCTTGGCCAAATATTGATATTTCGTTAAGATTTCATTGATAATGTTGTCGGCTGCTTGCGAGGTAATTGGTGGCTCGTCTGCCGGTGCTGTTCCCGAAATATTGGCCGATGTTGGTTTCAATTTTTTCGGTTTTCTCTGTTTTACTGTAAAAAATGCGTTTTAATTTACCCATTCAGCAGCTGGGCCTTAAGGCGACAAATTGCTGGCCTTTAATCTCATTTCAGACTAGCAATTCTCTATTTAACATAATAAATAGTAGGGTTCATTTTAGTTCCCATATTGTTACAGACAAAAATAAAACAAAATCTTAAAAAATTCAAGATGGCAAAACATTTAATAACTCGCCTTTGTCATAACAAATAATTCAAAAATTCATTTTTTTAATTAACACGATTTTTTGACGTTTTTGATAATTTAATATGAATAAAATTGCTTTATATGACGTCATATTAAAACAAAAAATCACAACATTTTGTGTTAACTAAACAAAAAAAAAAGAATTTCGTAATTATTCGTTAAAAGAAAGGAGTTAATAATTTGTTTGTCTTTTGACGCCATTTTGAATTACGGCGCCATCTTGAATTTTCTAAGACATTTCATTATTGATTTTGACTATAAAATACTGAAATTCTGGAAAAAATTTAATAATCGTTTTTTTGGGCCAAAATAAACCTTACTATTACCCATTAAGGACCAACTGTTTAGTAATCGACAATTTGCTGTCCCTTAATCTCTTGGAGAATTTCAGCTTTTCAGACAATCAATTCTCCAGCATTATCAAGATTACCTGTCGTAGGCAATGCTCTTGCTCCCATTTTACTTTCGCTAAACGAAGATGACAAATTGGACAAATCTGTTGTATGTTGCGTTGAGGTTGAGTCAACGGCCAAAACATTTTTCATAATGTGTCGAGCTAAATTCAATGGGGTTCCGACAATATTTGAATCTTTCCGTTTGCCAAACATTGTTCGCTCTGGTTGACCGGCAGATATTCGAGGAGTGTCTGGTTTAGCCATTTCTACTGGTATTGCAGGTGGTAGCAATACTGTGGAAGTTTGTATTGGCAAAGAAGTTGCTATTGTCGGTTGTGTTTGCGATATTCTTGGCACTTCCAATTCTTGCGCTTGAAGAGGAGTTTGTGCAGCCACAACTTTTCTCACTTTTCTTTCCTTAATTTTTGGCGGAGTTGCTTGCACGGCAGTCACTAAAAATTGTAATTAATTCTAGTTTCAAAAAACAGAAACCTCTTACGTGAACAATGATATTCTTTGTTTGACAATTGCGTCAATGTTGCCATTATAATTGCTTCCAATTTAGCTAAATTGTCGTTTCGAACGAACTT
Organism: Diadocidia ferruginosa; assembly: GCA_027564275.1. NCBI lineage: Eukaryota > Metazoa > Arthropoda > Insecta > Diptera > Diadocidiidae > Diadocidia > Diadocidia ferruginosa. Next base: position 3,973 of record JANSTW010055456.1, read on the forward strand.
CTGGAGTGTAGCCTCTGTTTCGTTTATAATTTTCTTCAACGTTTTGTCCTTATGATTGTTCACTATCAAAATTTTTTTAAGCTCCGCATTGTCTCTGCGTGCAAAATAGTTCGATTTGCATTTCTCAATAATTATCCAATTTGATTTGACAATTTTCGTAGTGGATTCCTTCCAAAAACGAACAATATCGTCAATTTCTTTTCGAAGCAAGTTCTTCCCACCAGAATCGACGGTTTTTGGACGAGAACCTTTAGAAGGTTCTTTTGGGCCGGATACCAAACGAGTTGTTCTTGGCATTGCTGTGGTCGGACGACTAGCTTCTTGTTTTCTTGTGGGTGCAGCGACTAGACGAGGTGGTATGGCCGTAGACATACGACGACGATCTGCTGGAATCTTTGACGGTGTTTTTATTGGCAATCTTGGACCTACGACCAAACGAGGTGTTTTCGGAATGGCTAAAGACATTCGACGATTCACATCGGCTGTTCGTCTAACTTTGACTGTATGATAATTAAATTAGAAAAATTCGCTTTTTATTAAAACACTTATACCCGGAACGATAGGTTCAACTTGAACATCTTGTAACTGGTCCAAAATGTCGTATTGTTCATCTTTTGTTCCGATATTAGCCGCAACATAGGCTTGTTCTAAAAGTTTTTCGGTTTGATGAGTCTTTTGCAATACATCACGATTTTGGGCTAGTCTGCGGGCTGTTTCGGTTACGAGTGGTACTACTGAAAAATTCGAGTTAGGATTTTGTTTTCAATTTGAGAGAATTTATTGAAAAGATTTCTGATTTCAGAAATGATTTTCGCAATTTACGAAAAGATTTCTGACATCCGAAACAATTTTCGTTATTTCTGAAATAATTTCGGTGATTTTCACAATTATACTGGATTTTCGAAATAAATTTTCTGACTTTCGAAATAACTTTTGTAATTTACGAAAATATTTCAGACATCCGAAACGATAGCTGTGATTTCTGAAATAACTGTTTGATTTTCAAAATTATTTCTATTTCCGAAACGATTTTCATGATTTGTGATATAATTTCGGTGATTTATGAAACGTTTTTTCCTATCTCTCAAAGATAATAATAAAAGAAATTATCTTAATTCGCGCAAACGTCTCGAAACTTACTTAAAGTTCTTCGTGGCAAATTAGACGTAGCTGTGGATGGTCTATGACCAGATGTTTGCAATTGTTGATGTGGCAGTCTAACACCTTTCGATTGACGCTCTTTCAGATAATCGGGCAAATCGAACAATCGCTTTTTAACGCGTCCAATAACATTTTTACTTTCAATATATTCCGTGTATTGCTGTTGCAATTCCCGGTCTTTCATTCGGATTTCTATTAAGAAGCAAATTCAAGCGAATTAACCAACGAATTAATTTCCTAACGATTTACCTGTTTTGCTCTTAACAGTTTTCGTCAATTCCGTAACAGGCAAACGGCCAGCTCGTACTTGTCCCGCAAATTGTTTCGACATTCTGACATTTTCGGCAGCCAAACTCTTTCGTTTTGCTCCGACTGCTTTCATTTGCGTTATTTGGTCATCCAAAAGTTTTTGACGTTCGGCAAGTGCAAGTCTTAATTTAGTTCGATCCGCGGCACTTTTTGGTGGCTCTTGCGCTGCAACAGATTTTTGTGCATTGGTTGGTTTTGCTATTTTTAACTCGGGAATGTTGGATTTCCTTGCTGATTTTACTCCAACAGGCAGAGTTTCTATTCTAACCTGAATGGAAGGTCTATTTTCCACATTACAAATAAAATCCTCATTTTCAAGCATTTCAACCGCTTCGAAAATGGCTGCCTCAATCCGCACGGCATCATTTGTCTTCATTTCCTTCAGAATCTTCTGTTCGTTTTTCTGTTTCATTTTATAGAAATTTTTAATTTTTCTTTTACAATTTGCAATAGATTCTGGCGGCAGTTGCTGTTCCTTGCAACTGGCCAATGTGGCTGCATTGGCTCGCTCCACTTCGCTGACGATTTTCTTCCAAAATGTCCATTCGTCCTTTTGCAATTGTGTTTCGGGCATTTTAGAAGAGGTTGAGACTACGCTAGATTGTGCGTAAGGTGTGGTTGGAGTGGCTGAAATTGCAATTGATAAATTGTTTCACAAGGATATGGGATTTATTAACTGAGCGGAAATTCCATATAATCTTAAAATTATTTGGGAATGCTTCTTCTGAACGTTTGTTCGAGAGTTTCTATATATACTGAAAATCCAATGAATTCGGGAGAGCTCCAGATCTTCTCGTGGTCTCTTCGTTGAGAGTTATAGAGAATGGCTTACGGTAGAATTGGCTGACTTTGGGACTAATTGACTGTACTGACTGACTTTCTGTGAGCCTGACTGATTGTGGGACCGACTAATTGTGGGACTGACTGACCATGCCCGACTGTGGAACTGACTAACTGATTGTGATACTGCCTGACTGTGGGACTAACTGACTGTGGGTTTGATTGACTGATTGTAGGCTGACTGCGTGTGGAACTGATAGACTATGTGAATAACTGACTGTAGGATTGACTCTGTGGTACGGATTGACTATAGTATTGACTGAATATTGGCCAGAATAACTGTGGGAGTGACTGATTGTCGGGCTGACTGACTTTCTGTGAGACTGACTGACTGTGGGACTGACTGACACTGACTGTGTTATTGCAAAACTGTGGGACTGACTGACTGTCGGGTTGATTAAATGTGGGACTGATTGACTGTGTAACTGACATATTGTGGGAATGTAATTATGTAAGATTATGAGACTGATCGACTGTGAGACTGATTAGCTTCGAGGATGACTGACTGTTGTACTGACTGACTTTGAGGTTGAGTGACTGTTCAAATGACCGTCTGTGAGCCTGACTGGTTTTTTTTTAAATCGGAGTTGCCCTTTCAACAATTTTTTGGAAAGGAAGAAATTTAAATAATGAAATATTAAATTCATCGTAAAGAGCAAAAATTATGAGATGGACTAACGACATGCGACTTTCCTTTATTAACCAGTCAAATTTAGAGGGAATTCGGAAGTCCCCGTCATTACTCTTCCCGATTCATTGAATTTGAAGTATTTAAATAGAAACTCTTTAAAAGCCTTGTTCAGAGGAAGCATTCTATACACTTCATCTAAAAAAAGCAACATTGGATTTTATTGAACACTTTATGTATACCCAATCCTGCATCGCTTCTTCTGCTCAGTGCTCTCGGTGGTTTGAGTAGACTACGTTGTGGTCTTTTTGTTAATTTCAAGTCACCTACTTTTAGTATGCCCGTTGATTTTCTATCATTCGGTACAACCAACAGGACTTTTTTACCACCTGTCAGACGCTCGTTATTTTTTGTACCACTAGCTCGATCTGATGGCCCGTCCAATTGAACAATAGACGTGGATGAGTTTAATGCAGGTGACACTAATTAAAGATTTTTTTTTAAATTTTATTACACACGCCTTAAAATAAAATTACTTTCATTAAGTTTGCCCTTAACAGCCATTGCAACTTGTTCGAAATTTTCCGAGTTAATTTGACCGATTAGCATCAAATGACTTATTTGATGTTTTAGCAATTTTTTTGTTGAGCATTTCATACTGGACTGTTTGTGATGACGACAATCGTTAAGAATTTTCTTTACTCTATCGAGAGTTGCATTGAACGGTAAGACTTTCATTCGGTAATTTGTGAAGTAAGTGTTGGTTTTATTTAGCCCCTTTCGCTTGTTCAGAAAACGACAATTTTGTTTTGACAATTTTAAAGGGCGAAATAACTTCTGTTTCTCTGAGCTTGAATTGAAATTTCGTACAGTCAGGTCGTCCGAACAACTTATATCACTTGGAATATTTGTCATGTCATCTATTTAGAAAATATCGTTAAACAAATTTTCAAAAAAATGACACAAATAAACCTCTCGAAATCCGATAGTGTTTCTCTAAATTTTCAATATACTCATTAAGCATTGCAGCCATAAAATCTACTGAACCTTCTGCTCTAACATCCCGTATAAGCCGCGTCATATTATCGATTTGCTCAAGACAAAATTTGTGTTTCTGATTCCAAAACATTAGCCAATCTTCGTCAAGTTTTTGGCTACCTTCTTGCAGCATAGCAACGTTGTCCTTTTTCAAATTATAGACGTATTTTTCCCAAAAAGACCATAAATTTTGCAGGCCTTTCGGGTGGTTTTGTCTATCATCGATAGATTGCTGAACAATTTTCTCAATCAGACTTTTCATAATTTAGAACAACGAATAGAATTTTTTTTTGAAAATATTAAATCGATTTGTACATGGATGTATAAAATATTTAAAATATGTTTGGATTTGAAGGATTCTAAAATATTTTTTAGAAACTACTATGAAATGTTTAAAAGATAAACTCTTGAAATATTCTACTGACAATATATGACACTTTGAAAATATTGAGTTAACCAGCCACACGAGGCGCTGCATGCAGAATATGAAATAGAAATGAGATAGGACTTGAATTCGCAAAGATTTCATGAGTACACTAAGGTTACTAATTGGATTTTTGTCTAAAGATATTTTTATTAAAGAACTTATTAGAATTTTTATGGGCTTTCTTAAAATATCTTTTTATTAGATAAGCTATCTGTATTCAACCATCCGACGTAAATAGTATTATAGATGAGATGATGTTTCTTGGATGACCTCTACTGCAAGGACTGAGTGGTAGACACATTTTGTCTGAAACTCAACCTTATCGCGAAAATGTTAACAAATGTGAAATTTAGAAACAGGACAATCGGGCAACGAAAAGTGAATAATTCTGCCTCTATAACTTTCGCCTGAGCCTTCAAAAAATTATGTCAATTTACCCATACCGACAAGAGTTGTACTATTTTCAGGCTAACATCATTATAGTTGGTTGAACAGGATGAGCACCCTTCAGTTAGTGCGAAATTCTTTCAATTCGACTGAGGAATTGAGGTAGGTATATAGCTTAGAGCATGTAGGTTAAGGATACTGAAGATGTTAATAAAAATTACCGAAACGTATATAGGAAATTAAATGTTTCATTACTAAAAATTATTAATCAAAAATTGGTCGAGAGCCTGTTTTCATCATACTTTATATATTTTAAATTTTAACTCTTGAAAATAAAAAAAGTGATTTTATGCCAATTTTTTGTTGTTGTTGTCAATCCAAATTAATGTTATATAAATTAAAACATTATTAAAGCTTTTAAAAAGAAATAATATTCTCTGCATAGTGTTATCTCTGTCATTATAATTATTTAAAATATTTTTTTTACTTGAACTGCCTTGAATGTAATATAATTAAATTTTTTTCTTGTATTTATTTAGCATCTAGAGGTACCTAATCCATATTATGTATAGGTATACTTAAATCCAATACCTACAACAAGAATTTTGGTAAAAAATAAGCAACAACAACAGCCAAAAACAAAAAAAAAATCATGTTAATTAAAAATTCAAACAAAATTTCATCAGATAAAAAATAAAATTTTGTTTTAATATCAATTCGCATTCTTCTCTTAAAAAGCTTAAAAAGCATCCAACTAAACTAAACCATTAACATTATATTATATTTTACCACCACACAGCACTTTGGCAAAAAGTCGGTGTTCACTATACGTAAGAAACCGCATAGCGTGTTTTGTATATACTTTGTAATGGAACTTACATTCAGTTTTATTAAATCAAATTTCTTTAGTTGGCTGAACTGCAGTACAGCGAATATGCTCAAAATAAAACCCCACGCCTTCTATCCTGTAAAAGGTCATACCCGATCAAAATATTATACTACGACTTTTGGGGGAAACCCTTCCTTTCGGCAGGGGGGAGGTTAAAGTTTCATTTCTGAAAAAAATTCAGAGGGTTAAAAGAGTTTCAAAGTTTCTGTAAGAATTTTTGATTTTCAAAAGGATTTTTGCAATTTCCTTTTTAATTTCTGATTTCGGAAGTGATTTTTCATTTTTAAAGAATTTGAGAGATTAATGATTTTCAAAAAGATTTTTGCAATTTCCTATTTAAGTTCTGATTTCTGAAGTGATTTTTCATTTCTGAAAGAATGTTCGAGATTTCTTAAAAAAGTTCGGGTCAAGTAAATCTATTCAAAAATACTATAGGTATTTGGTAAAATATAACTCAAGTTAGTATGTCATTTTCAGAGGTATCGCGGTAAATCCTATCTCACACAGTGTAAACCAATTCATCTTATCTCACTATCGCGGGCATTGAATTATAAGGTGTATATTTTAAGTAAAATATAATTAACGGACTAATTTAACTCTGCACCAGAAGATAACCGCGAATATAATATAAAAACGAAAATGCAAAAACTCTTAAATTTCAGACAAATTAAAACGGTCAACCGGAATGGTCGCGTATTCTTGTACAAATATATAAGAAGTTCACATCAAAATATTTGAAAAAAAAGTTTCTCTCACGCGGACTATACGCGCAATTAGCATGTTAAGTTTATTGTTTTTAATGATTTCCATCTCAAGTGGTTTACTTTTCCCACAATATGGACAATTCTATGCGAGACGAGTAAAGGATTCGTTGGATTTTGCACGAAACATTCAATTTAAATATTATGACCAGTGAGTTTTGTTGTTGTTATTGCTGTTGTTGCGGATTTGTGTGTTAATTAGAGTATAAACATTTTATATAAGTTTCACTTTCAAAATTTTTTGTGACATAAATAGATTTAATAATATAATATGCAAAAATAGAAAAAAAAATTATTTAAAAAAGGTTGACCATATCAAAGACAAACTTTTGTCTGGATCAATAAATTAATAAAAAAAAGGTTCGTCTCTTGTAAATCTTTCATTTGATATGGCGTTATATGTGCATTAGAATTTAATATATAATATTGAATTATATGATTGATATTTCAGTTTTATGCACATTCGTTTTGGTTAATAATTTGATTTTAAACGCAGGCTCCGAACAATGTTGTTTTGTTAATTAACAAATCAACATTGGTCGAGAGCCTGTTTAAAATGATAATCATTATGTCGGAATATAAAAACGCATTTCAAAATTCTCCAGAATTGCACCTTTAATTTTTTTTAACGAAGAAGTCAAATTACTACAGAATTATATAAATTTATGCCTCGATATAACAGATTCCTTGTTCCTATATTTGAATTCTAAAAACAAATAATTTATGAAGTAATCTCAGCACTTAAAACTCGTTTCGGGACCAACGTCCCATCATCAGTATGGCTGAGAACTCCATATCCATATTACTTCATGCATTATTTGTTTTTAGAAAAAAAACATTGTTTTTCGATTAAACAAAATCTCTGTACAAAATTTGGTGAAGATATTGCCAACAGTTTCAGAAAAATTGTTCTGTATTCAAGTATTTGATTGTTTTCTAAACTTATAACTAGACTTTTGAAAATCATACTCGCACTGCAATACAGAGAGCGAGAGCTTTAATTCAAAATATAGGACTTTTGGTTGGAGGATGCATTATCGAATTTTACTTCTAAAACTCAATATTTTTTATACTATCCTAAGCAAATATCTGACAGGATGTTCAAACCATTGAGTATAACGAGATTTCCTAAAATGACTAAATGCCTAATAGAAAAAAAAACAATAAAACGTTTATTCCATATATAGCAATAGCACCCACACACAATCGATAAATATCGGAGACATAGCAAATATCTACAGTACTGGCTGCAATCCGTACGGGAAATTTGCAATAATTGTTCACGGTTGGCGAGAATCGTGCGAAACGGAATGGGTACAGCTATTGGTTGTCAGTAAGTTTTTGCAAAAAAAAAAATTGTTTAGAATATTTTTTTAAATTTTTTAAAATATTTTACCCCCACAGAACTTAATCAGTATCGTGGCGGATGCATCATGTGCATGGATTATGGAAGCTATGCGTACGACAATTATTATCGTTTGACCAAGAATTTCGACCCAATTGTACAGGTGCTAACGTTGCATTTGTACGAGCTCAGTCAGATCGGATTTTCCATGGACAATGGTTACATGTTTGGATTTAGTTTTGGTGGGCAAACGGTTAGTGAGGCTGGCCGACGCATCGGATTTCAAACGATTAGGGATATTGATAGTAATTTAATTGTTTGGGATAATTTAACAGAGTTAAAAGATTCTCCTTTTAGCATGTGACATGGCTGGAATATTTTTCGATTTTAGACGCCAAGTGGATCACACAACATCGGCCAAAAATGTTCAATGCATTCATACGAGTGTGGACAAGGGCACGAGTCACTACAATTGTCATCAGAATTGGCGCTTGGGCAATTGTGGCATTACTCAAATTGCGGCAAGCGGACCACCGTTCGGATCGCACGGTCTGTGTCCGTACATGTACATAAGTTCATTTGATAATGATTTTTATGCAATCGACAAACCACTTGAATGTTTTTCAAAAATGCCAGCAACAAATTGGCCAGAAAAATACAAAATGGGCTACACGGAAGAGCGTAGAAGGTAATTTTTTATTTTAAATAACAGAAACTTGTATCAAACTAATTTTTTTTATTGATTTTCAGTGAAGTTCGAGGTGAACTATTTGCCGACACTGGCGTCAATTATCCATTTAATATTTTACCGAGTAGCGACAACTCAATTCCGGTGCCCAAGAACAAAACCCTTATTACAGATGACATTATAAATGTTTTTGAGCAAAAGTAATAATGCGCTAAAGGTATTTACTCGCAATAATTTATCGCACCGCACATATGCGCAGCCGTTTTAGGTTGAAATGTGTGGTATGTGCGGATCAGAGAGGCTCATTCTAAGAAGTCGAACAATATTCAAATTACTTTCGGAGTAAAATTTATATAAACACATGGAAATACCAGTGCAGGATGTTTTATAGCACACGAGTTGCTGTCATTAGTTAAAAAGTATCATTAAAAATAAAAAATTAACAAATTTTACTGGAAAACAAAATATTTTTGTTGTTTTTAAATTGTCCTCAAATTACGCTCCAAAATTGTTTTTGGACCATCTTTCATATATATAGTAAAGGTCTTATCATAACATTTGGCGCCCAACGTGGTGCTCGAACCCTGAGATTAAGTCTCACGCTCTACCTACTCAGCAAGCCAGGTAAAGCCCAAAGGTCTGTGAGTTATTATAAAATAGGGTATCGGTGTGAAGCCTAATAAAGCCATAAAAATCACCATCTAGTAACAATATTTTCCTTGTAGACACAAAATCACCATTAGTAAAAAATGGTTACATATATTGTATAAAATATGTAACCATTTTTAAAATAAAAACGACTCAAATGTATTATGCTCATTCAAAACCATCTTAACATTTGAATGGTTTATTTTCAGTATAGTTTTTTTTACTTTAATTTATGTTCCCTATAACCAGAGTTTGTACTTTAAAAATAATTTAATTTAACGTGCAGTTTTTTGCTTTGTTAAAAATGTCAAAAACAGAATGATGAAGTTCAAAGATTTAATTTGTTTTAAATTTACGGGAAACAGATGAAGAAACGAGGCATTGACTTTTTTATGAAGAGTTTACATTTTTCAATATGAGATAAATTATAAATCAAGTCTTCCAAAATATTTAAGTCCTTTTTTCACAAATAACAATTTAAATTATTTAAAAGTACTTACCTCACACTTAAAGTTGATAAATTTAATATAAACACAAAGAACTGCGCCAATCCGTCGATGAAGTAATAATTTTTCGATATGAGAAAGTATTAATTTTGTGATATGTATGAATTATTACTCTGTGACAATAAATGATCGCGATGATTCGAACTGTAAGGAAAATGGAAAAACAAAAAAAATATAATAAAATAAAAATAACTTTCTAAATTTAGATAAAACCTTGTTCGAACTAAAAAAAAAATAGACTAGAAATTCAAATGGATATAAGACGTACTAGACGTTTTGCTTTGACTTAAAACGATTAGAAGAGACCGACATCTTACAGCTTCTAGTTGAAAGAATAAATTGTCTTTTAATTCGTAAGATGTCGCTACTGAAATTTTCTCCAAAATTTTAATAAATTCTTAATATTTATTTTCTATCCCTATAGAATCTTAAGTCAAGAAGTCGAATAATTTGATTTAATGTATATCATTGCATAAAGTTATGAAATAAAATATTTTACCTTCATCTATTGCCAAATCGACCAAAAAAACTCTTGCGAATTTTTCGCTGTATAATTTATTGATTTTTTGCGATCACTCTATATACAAATTTTCGATTCACTTGTCTAGAGGTTATACATCCAATTAGAAAAACCTTCTTAAAAATGCGTTGACAGAATATTGACGCCTGTAAACAACCGAAAAAATTTCTTAAAATTAATTTAAAATTAATAATAAAACATTTCTTATATATTTTGTATATAGGCACCAGTTTTTTTATCCTGTTTCTTATATATTAAGGATCATTTTCTTAATTTTATTTTTTAAGTAGAATTTTTAAAAATTTATAATTTTTTCTTAACATCATAAAAGAAACGAGACCATTTTGGTTTTTATGAAACAAACGAAGTATACATATTAATAAGAAAGAAAACCATTTTGTTTGTTCATAAAAACATCAAAATTAAGTTAGTAAGTTGAGTGTACAATGTTTTAAATTTATCGTGGAATCAAAATGTATAGCTCATGCAAATAGTGACACTGTAAAGACAAAAGTAAAATTTGAGTTAAGAAAGCCATCTGTATTATTTGTTTGAAGACACTTTTCTTTATACAAAAATTGCCGCAAGATGGCACTTTATATCGTTTTGACACAAGTTAGCTGGAATACCAGAAAAAATTTAATTGTTAAACATTTTTCCGGTACAGAACGCATGACTATTTTTTTATTTATTTTTTTATTAAAATTAATTAATTTGTTTTTATTAAAATTAATTAAGTTTTTTACTTATAAATTTTTATTTTATTTAAAAGTTCACTGGGGAACGCATGAGTTACAAAAAAATTACATTAGAATAACGCCATCTTACGGTTTTTTTTGTACATTATACGCACATAAAATGCATAACTACACTTCTCCCTGGTTTGCCATTTCTATTGGTTTTATTTTAAATTTTGTAAAAAAAAAAAAATTTAAAATTGAATTAAGAGAAAAATGTTTAAATTTTTGAAAATCTAAAAATTTTCCGTGTAAAAGTGTCACTATTACTTGAGCGATTTATCTTGATACAGAGGAAACCCATAGTTTTTAATATATTTTTTTAAATAAAATGTGTTAATCATTATTAATTTGTTCATAAATACTTAACTATATAGATAGACTTAACATATTTAAAAAACATAGTGTGTTTGGACAAAACCACACCAATCTCAACACACACATGTAACAATTATATTAACATTAATAAATTCAACAATATTTAAAAAAAAATTATAAAAGTTAAAGTTATTTTAATAAATTAAAATTATACTTGTGACCAAGTCGGACAATTTTTATCCCTTTTAAAAAAGTCAATTGAAGAAAGATACACTTTCTACAATGTCAAATAGTTTGCAAAGAGCCTCCGCTTAGCGTAGTGCCCCATATTTGCAACAAATATTGCAATTCTTTCCCCTCCCTCGCCATTTGGGTTCAAAGAAAAGAAAATAAAAATATATCATTGGCTTAAAAATTTAAAATATTTTAGCTGCCCCAAAAAGAACAAAATGGCACACCTCTTTAATGAAAAAATCGTGTGTGTAGGTTCCACATCAGCGTAGCCGCCAACAATCCAAAAATTTGTCATACACCAAACTGTGCAGCCTGCGAAAATCAATCGTTTTCCTTGTGCAAGGCCGATGTGATGGCCAACGCACCGCCCGGAATAAAACGTACAAAATTGTCACCAACCAACGGCCCCAAACTGTATAGGCCTTTCGGTGTTCGCAACACCTCGTTTGTGTATTTGTTAACGGCAATCGGATTTGATTTGCAGTCGATCGGTTTTGTCGCATCCTCTCCAATGCCACTCAGATAATTTTCGTCAACCTCCAGATCCTCTGCGGCACAACAAATCTTTTTACATTCACAACTCTTCGCATAATTGTGTCCACAAATTTTCTTATAGTCGTTTCGTTTGCTCCATTCGCAAATGTTTAGGTGTTTACATTTTGCGCACAAATTCTTAAGCCAAGTCATCTTTCGACTCAACACCGTCCATTGTTCCTCGTTTTGTTCGATAATTTTTAAATTTGCCACACAATCGTTGCGTTCCACCACTTCGTCTTTCGCATTGATATTTGACAAAAAGCGTAAGTCGGGTCGTGATCCAATCAGAATTGCACAAAATGATATGTCAATGTCTTTGGTGTCGCCCGATTTTAAATGCTGAACCGTAACCGTGTGGCCTTTAGCCGATTTTTTAGCCAATACGTCAATAATCGTGTGTTCGGCCAATGGTGTGTAGAGATCATAGGTTCTAGAGGAGTCTCGCATCATTTTATGCACTTCATGGTATTCGGGATAGACATTTTCGGGCAACATTTTATCAAGGCCAGCCGTCTTATTGCGATAAACATGAATGACTGGCACGTCAGCAGAACGGCAAATTGTTACAGCATCGGCCGCACTAAGACCGGCTCCGACAATCAGTACTGGTTTTAAATCTACAAAGAGTTTTTGTTAAGATTAATAATCGTAAGCAAAAAAATCAATAAAACAAATTAAAGATGGCGACGTAATTCAAGATGGCGACGTAATTCAAAGCCTTTAAAATTTTCTTTGTTTTTCGTCCCTTCTCAACCTATTTAAAAAGGGCAAGATCCTAAACCTCCTACATTTTTTTTTGAAAAATATTTAGAGGATCCGGGATTCGCAATGAACAAAAAAAAACAAGGAAAACAGGATGAAGAAAAAGAAGAAGAGAAGGAAACATAAAAGAAAGACAAAGGACGAAAAAGAAGATACATTCATAAAGCGACGGCAGAGAAGAAAGAAGTATGAAGTAAAGGAAGACGAGAAGAAAGACAAAGGACGAAGAAGCTCCACGAAGTTCACAGTAGAACCGGCGATTTTCGGGGGCAAAACCCTCTTAGTTGTTGGCGAGCGAAATCTGCAGCGGTGAAGCCTTTAGTTAGATAATTTGAGGCTAATTTGAATTAGAGCGCCATTTTGATTTTTTCTTTTTTTAATTACGCGAAGTATGTTGTAACCCTTACTTTTTCGCTCGCTATTGGTCAGTTGCTCCAATGCAATTTCCAATTGTGGCAGCTCATGTTTAATCCATGGCAAACCCAATTGTTCCGCGGGCAATCCAAGCCGATTCGGTAGATCGGATGCACCATTTGCCAGCACCACACTATGACACAGGTAGTTGAATGGTTTTCCAGTTGATAGGCGAGTTCTGGCAATGAATTAAAATATTAAAAATTGACTCTCAAATTAAAGAAAAATTAAACCAACCCCTGAACAATCCATCGGGCATTTTTGCACCGAGTGTTATCCTTGCGCAGGATTGGTGTAATTGCACTGACTATTGTATCGTTCATAAAATATTTATTCAAATTCATTGCCGTCACATAACTCTCATAGTATTCGGCAACTTTTGAGACCAGAGCTCGTGTCTGTACATCTTTTGATACTTGTCGCTTTAGTGATAGATTTCTCTTGGGCACAGACAAAAGAGTTTTAGTGCCACCACCTTCGTCTCGCCCGATGCCACCGCCATCCTTACTATTTTCATCAATTATTACGTCTAATTGTCCTCCCTTTCGGCTACATTTACAACATAGCGCATTTGATTCAGACTCATTATTATTGAAATTTCTATTATGCTCCACATAACTATTGCTACTCTTTGTCCTTAGCTCTGCACATTTTTCACATTTTTCTAAAATTGACACCGATGCTTTTGGTTTGTTCGCTCGACTATTTTTAAGATTATTTTGAATGTTGTTGTTGTTGGCACTTATGGGTAATAAATTATGATTTTCTATTAAATTGCTTTTTAAATTATTGTCCGATTGTTGTTGTTGTGACTCCCACGTACTAAACTCAAAGCTTGGCAGCGACATCCATGCCGACAACGATAGTGTTCGCAGATTTGGGTCCATACGATGCCAACTGCCACCTGGCGGGCCTTTGCCCAAAACAATGTGATCGATCTAAAATTTTTAGTTTTTGTAATAATTTTTTCGAGGACTACGGACCAAAGGATAAATTAATTACCTGCTTCTCTGAATGATATTTATATGTTAGCATTGATGGCAATTCCATGCCCAAATCGGCACATGGATTTTGTAAACTGTCCAACTGAGTAAAGAAAATTTTAATAAAATTTTGTAAAACAAATCAATTAACTCAAAAACTTACAAGAAGTGATACAGGATTTGTGCTACGGCCCTCCAGCCCATCGGCCAAATGTATTAAATCTTGTTCCACCAGACTTTTTGAACTGTCTGCATAGTCAAGGCGGGCTCGCAACAGTTCGTCGGGATGCGAAGGTGTTTTGCGTGGATCCCAGTAGGGCCATCGGCCCGACAACATGTACGACAAAGATATACCACTTGGTCCATTTCCTGCAAGAAAATTAAATTATGTGTGTTATTTTATTAATAAGGTTTTTTTAACCCATTAGGCCAAGCTGTTCGACCAGTTTAGGATTGTCAAATTTTCTAACTTTTTGTATTATCATTATTCATTTATTTATAATTATTTGTATTGTTATTCGGATCACAAAAAATTCAAAAGAACTATAGTTAAAATTAAATAAGAAATATGTGCTGGGCATTAATGGGTTAATATAAGAAGTGCATATAGCAGAATATCAATTTTAACTCTTATTCTTCATAATTAAAAAAAAAATCAATCTATTATCCACCATATTTCCATAGAATTTGGGAAATATTGGATTTCATTAGTTCGTTGTCGTTTTAGAAACTGTCATCATATGAGGACACTAGGAGAGATTAGATTATGTCAATATAATTAATTACACATATATTTATATATTTAGACGTTATTATAATATAACAAACATGTGCGTAATTAAAAAAGGTTTGAACAAGATCGGTAAATTCATTTTTTAAACAGTAGTATCTACAGGTCGACAGGTACAAGTGTCGTCATATGATGACGTTTAGATAATTTGCGTTTTTTTATTAGCAAATTTCATTAAGATATTAATTTTTTTTTTAAATTGTCTGCTTTCAAGAACTACAAATAATATTTTCTTATAGTCAAATTATGTTGAGCCTTGACATGGGTTAAAATGGTTCAGGTGGTTTTTAATGTATTCGCAATTTGTTCCAGAAAAAAAATTGACGTTAATCTATTCGTCTAAATTATTTATTCATTATTTGTGTTTTTTTTCCTCCATACCAAGAAAAAATTTCTTGAGGTACACAAAAAATCAAGGTTTTCTACAAAATAAGCACGTGACTAATATTTTTGTTTTGTTTGCACAGTCACTGTGAACGAACCATACCCACCATTCATTCAAGGATTTGTATTTTATTTCGTATAATCAAAAGTATATTATAATTTTTTTTGATTCTATATAACAATAATTATACAATGTATGCGGTAACCGAAAACATTTTTAATCAGATAAATTTTATTATTATATAAAAATAAAATATAATATGGAGTGGTACTATATAAGTACATTAACATTTTATTTCAATTAGGTTAAATTTTTTTGATAAAAAAACTAATTATTTTAATTGCTGATAGAGTATAAGCTAGATGATATAATATCTAAATTAATAAAAGAGCGAATCCTCTTACTCACCAAACGAATTGCGTTACTTAACACATTTTTTTTGGTTTCTTTTGCGGTGACTGGACATAACGCCCAAAAGCTTTCAAAAGCTTTTTGTTTTTTGGGTATATGATTTTAGCGGTTTTTAGCTTATGAAAGCTTTTGGGCGTTATGAAATTTAACGTCTTTCAATTAATTGGCAAAAAATCAACAATAAGTCGTTACAAATCGAGAAATCTATTGTCAAATATTCTTAAACATTTTTTTTATTTCAAAGCATTCATTTTGGTCTAATTCAAAGCAAAATTATTATAAAAAAATCTGTCCGAGCTTTTAGCTATAATATAAAATTATAATATAAATGATTGCCGCCGGCATACGAGGGGGTTACTATTAGCAAAATCTAATCTATACAAAGTCATTGCAAATCGCAAAATGTATTGACATATTGTCGGCCATCTTCTCAAACAGAATTTTGCCTCTACAATGAAATCAAGGTCATTCAAATTAGGAAAATAAAATCGTATGTACAATTTTCAAAAGCTACTACTGGTTATTATTATACTGTGACTATTTGTACTTAATTATCAAACATTCTTTCCTATTAATTAATATTTTTTAAATGCTTTGATATGCCGCATAGCCCACAATTTCTGTAATATTGTTTACTGAAGTTTTTATACAATATGATTTAGAGTCGCGGGTTGAGTTTATTAAATTTTGAAAGAAAACAATCGAAATCGTTATTTCATTTTTATAAATCTGATCAGTGATCACCATCAACCCTCAAGTTTATTTGCATATATAGGAGAAAATTACCTGTATATGAATGGAGCAGCGTTTCTTAACCCTTTTTCACGTAATATAAAATTGAATTATTTAATATAATAGGATTTTTTTTACCTTTTTTATGTATTTTCGCTTACAATTTTCCTTTAAGGACATATATAGTTTGGTAAAAGTACGGTAAAGAGAAGCAATTATATTGAAGCTTAACTTACGATTTGTACGAAGATAATTTTTTCTTTGTAATATCATTTAAAAAATCAGTTTTTTGATTGTACTACCTTAACTGGTTAATTAAAACGTATATTAATTTGACAAATTCTATTAATTTTATTGTGTTTACCGCGAATATACAATAAATCAATCTTATTTTCTATATAAAATTCAGAAATCAGAATCATTCTAAAACGAATTTAATACTTGGTAAACACAATTTCCGGTTATAGCTACAAAATAAAAATTATTTTATTTATATAATTTTAATTTATTACAAATTTGATAAACACAAAAAAAATTTCCGCGCGGCGTTTTGCTGATATATAGGTAAAGTTACGCGACTTGACCTTAATAATGACTCTTAAAATTTTGCATTTAATTTGTTTTTAGAAATAAAGATTATTTTTTATCAAATATCTATAAAATGGTATTTATAATAATTTCGCAACATCACAAAAGGTACATAGTTCAACGAGCAAAGTGCGAAGTTTTTTAAGAAGCAAGTATTTACAAAGTTGAGAGAATTTTTGCGTACAAGATATTTACATATAATAATGTTGATTGCAATAAATAAAGAATTAAACATATTGAATTCTCTAAATCTTCTAAAAAAATGATAAAAACAAGATTTATTATAACAAAATATTTAAAAATATAAATAATTGGTTGCAATTGCCTATATAGTACCGGAATAACTTCCTTGTTTATTGAATACTTTAAATTCGTCGCATGAATCACATTTTTAATTTTCAATAAGTTTCATAAAAAACCAGAAAGAGGACAAAACTTAATTTTAGTCTTTTTCTATGAAATTTTTTACCCTTCCTCTCTGCAAGGGTGGCATGAACGCGAGCTGTTATAGAACATTTGGTTGTGTGTGGGACATACCTTTCACCTAAGGATTGTTATGAGGTGGTACTCACATGTGGAAGTCCTGGGACAACCTCGATGGAAGTCATGGAAGTCATATGGAAGTGATGGAAGTCATATGGAAGTCATGGAAGTCATATGGAAGTCATATGGAAGTCAGATGGAAGTCATGGAAGTCACTCGGATTTTGTCGAAATTTTGGATTTTATAAAAAAAATAGATTTTAATGCAATTTCAGTTCAGCAGTTTTTGCTAAAAAACAAATATAATGAAATTTCCGAGAGGGAAACGATACATATGAAAATGATTAAAGACAATATTTCGAAAATCATAGGGTAAGGATTTTTTACATTTCATTTCGGAGAAATAATATTTTAATTTAAAAAAAACCTAGTTAGTAATTTTTTTTGCTCTAATTTAATTTAATTTAATATGTAATATGTTCAAGGCAGCGATTATGCGTATGGTTATAGCAATACATCTTGCTATAACCACACGCATAATCGCGGCCCAGGACATTAGTCCTTGTATATATTTTTTCAATAAACTATTATTATTTTTAATAAAATATTTACTCTTTTTTCGATCGTGAGTGTCAACAAATTTAAAGCTAAATAAATCTCAGGAATACA
>JANSTW010055457.1:0-11975 GCA_027564275.1 Diadocidia ferruginosa
ATCCCATTAAAAAAATTAGGGAAGAAAAGTATACAAGGAAATGCTAAGATCTAGAAATTTGGAAGGGATATTTTTTCCGTGTTCTTATTATTTTGAACAGAAGTCAATATAAATAAAAGTTTTTTCCACACTTTCGTGTGATATCACTGATAATGTTAACAGATTTTTTTTATTGCAAATTATGAATTCATTTATTAATTGTGATATTCTAATCACCATATTCAAAAATATTTCTGATCTGAAATGTAAGCTTATGCAATTTATTGCCTATTATTTGGTTTTACTTTTTACATTACTTACTAAAAGTAAGTTATTCTTTACCGGTACCGCACCGAAAAAATTATCCGTTAACGTTAGTAGTACCATATACAAACTATTTTTATTCCCCTTTGCGGGAAGGGTTCAAAGTTTGTGTGAGAATATTACAAAAATTATACATTTCGATGATATTATCATTAGAAATGGAAAAGGAGGTCCCCAAAAACATATGGGATATTTTAAAGTTTGAAAAAAAATTTAAATGATAATTTTGACGATATTAGAAATAAATAATATGATAAAAGTGCCCTCCAAAAATATACAAAGAAGATTATAGGGGTTAAAAAATCTACCGATTTTGTTAATTTTCTTTGGATTTCTCAATTGGCTTTTATAATTTTTGGTTAATTTTAAATTTTTTTTAAAAACATACTACTTTTTTTAAATGTTCTTTAAACCCTCACATTATCCTAAAATAGGAATGTTATACCAAAACCACCGAAACAAAAGATATTTATGGAGCCGCCTTTATCATATTTATTTATAATATTATAAAAATCTTACGTTTCGGAAATTTTTCTATACTAACTTTACCCCATCTCACAACCGAAGTAAGAAGGTTTCCACCCTAAGTCCAAAACAAAAAATGTTTGTGAGGACCTTCTTTACCACTTCTTATGAAATAGCTTTATCGAAATGTGTATTTTTTTAAATTCCGATACAAAAATTTGAACCCGTCCTATCACTAAAGCCTAAAGGAGCACCTTTTCCGGCAGTTTCATCTTAACTCCAGATCGAAAAATGTTTGTGTGTGAACTCTTAACAACCAACAAATTTTTTTCGAAACATGAAAATTTCATTAAGTGGCTGGAGACCAAGGCATTTACCCTATAAGTATTATTTTGTTTTTTTTATTTTTCACTAGAAATGTCATAATTTTATGAATGAACGTTTTTTCCTAGTAAACCAATTTGGCCCAATTTTGATGGGGTGAGTTTTTAGTAGTCTCATAATCTGGGATAAGAGAAGGGAGGCTCTTATACGATTTTTTATTTGTAAAAATGACCATAAAATATGAGCATAGAGAAAAAAAAATTACCAGTTAACACATTTGGTAAAATTTTGGTGAAGGCGGTTTTTAATGATCCTTTACTCTTAGATTGAATTGAGAGTCTCTGGCTTAAGGGCATCTGACGGCCAAGTAAGGGTAACTTTGGTACACATTTCAGCCCTCATCTTTCGATGAAATGGTTTTATTTTTTTTTATTAATATTGATAAATTAAAGAGGCTGGAAGAGCTGAATATTAAAAAAACAAAATGTGAACTTAAGTACATATTCCAGCCAAATATTTTGATTAAATTTTAATTTTTTAAATAATAATCTTACAAACTTCGTGGAAAAAGTTTTTACTCAAATTTGATTTTATAAATTAATTATAACACTTTTTCTATGATCCCGACAAAAAAAAATAGATTTTTTTTTACATTGTTTGTACTAGTAGTTCCGGTATTCATCGTTAATCGCCACCTGTCTATGTTATAAAGCCTTAATTATACAAAAATAAAGAATGTAAAAATGGTAAAATGTAAAGAAATCTGTTTAAATAACAATTTTTAGAAAAATTTGTCTTATACAACGACGTAAGGATTAAGGAGGTTCCCATACGATTTTTTTTAATATGAGCATACAGACTTAGTTTTACCATAGAATAAAAAATATATAGAATGTACTACAAGGCTGTTTTGCCGCTGCATTTTTTTACGTCGCTACCATCAAATTTAATTTTACATAGCAACCAACATAGACTTTAGAGACGAAACTATATGTAGAGGCTTTTTGAAGCTATCATTTTCTTGTGTCGATATGTCTCTTTATACATGGTTTTTGGTTTTACGTGTTTTGGTTATTTTTTATGTAGATTTTTTTTAATTGCCTCTGTACTTTGGAATTTTACTTGGGGTCTCTAGTTTAAAGACAGGGGAGCCCTTTATATAAGTTTTTTGTTGTATACACATCTATATTAGTTCACCTTCATTGTTCAAAAATGTGAACTATAATAGTGAAAATTTTGATTTGTGTCAGTTTTCAGATGTTAAAAGATAGTAAAAACAGCATGCCAGGCTGAAGTGTAGAATCAACTCTTGCATCATTCCTAAACTCTGTAGGGCCAGGGCGGTAGGGGTCTCCCCTGAACAACTTTTTTTTTTTTGAGTTTTCGGCGCTCGGACCTCTTTCGAAAGGAGAGGGGTTTAAAGTTTCTAAGCAAAAGTTTCAAAATTCAATATTTTATTGCCACATATTATATACAGAATGAAAGGATGGCTAAATTAAAAAAAAAATTAGTGTAAACTTAAGGGACCCTTTTAAAATGGGATGGACTTAACGTTTATATGAAAAATATCGAAAAATGAATATTTATAGGGGTTGTGTGATGTCAAATGAAAGTTCATGACAGGGGGTTCGGTGGGGGCTCTCGGCCCGATTTTTTTTATTGGGAAACCTCTGCCTGCTCAAAAACTTTAGCTAATTTATAAAATCTTCAAATTTTTAGTGCCATGACTTCCAGTACATTCACAGCAACTACCGAAAGCCAACAACACGTAGATCCTGCAAAGCCTACTTTTTAATAATGTAAGAATTTCTATTAAAGTTGTCCAAAAATTACATAAGTATAGTTTTGTTCATATGTAACTGTCATACACATATGAATGACGTAGCGGGCTCGAAATGATATTTCGGGAATTATTATTACTAATTCCATATTATATAAGACTGCATTGAATGTCTCTTTTTCTTAGCTGGACTCCCAAACAATAATTGGTTTTAAAAATGAGGGTAAAAATGATGAGCATGATTTTGAAAAAAAATAATTAAATGTTTATCAGCAACTCGCACTATACCTAAACTCTACCCGAATTCTAGAAAATAAGATTAAATTTTGTATTATTTAACAAAAAGCCAACAAAAATTTCAATATCTGAAACCTTTGATGACTTTTGGTATTAAAGACTATTATGAAACATTGACATAAGAATATATTATGCACATTGTGTACCGCATACTCTCACCAGAGTCTGAAAAATTTAAAAAGCGCCGTGTCCGCACTCCGCATAGGTGATTGATAGAGATAATAATAACTACCGTCCGTTCAAGCCATCAATGAAAATAACAATGTCAAATCCCAACAGTAGCTTACCCTCTATATCCAATGATCCCTGGTAGAAAACTTAGTGTGAAAGTTTTGTTTAATTCCAATTCAAGAACCATGTAGTCAATCCTGGTATACAAGATCTATTTTCATTAAAGTCAGCTTTTGTGACTAAAGGAGTTACCATGGTTAATGGTTATACTATACTATATAACAGTTATCAAATTTTCTTATTTTGACAGCAGTGCTACCTATCCATGAATTTATTGAAAATGTCTGACCATATTATAGTTTTTCAGCAGGACAGTCCTGATTTAAAAGATGTCTCTTGATGTCCTGCCTGATTTTCAAAAATTTTGTATTTCGCAACATGAGAACCATACACTCAATACAGTTCAAACTGCAAAGTAATTCCTATTTAGTTAGAACTGTATGGTTCTCATGTCGCGATTTGTCCTGATTTTCGATTATTCAAAACTTATATTTCGATTTTTCGTTTTTAAAAATTCCTAATGTACAAACCAATTTAATTTGCTATATTTAGAGTGAGTGGATGACAATTATTACGCTGGGAGTTTTGTATTTGGCTATGGACTTTTTTAAAACCTGTGAACGTAAAAAGTTCATTATTCAATATTTGGGTTCAAGTTGTATTTTGCCTTTTTGAATTCATAACAATCCATCATTTTCGAGGTCATCGAATGTTGGCCGAATTTTGACTTCGGTTTCTGGAGTACCCACCCAATCTGAGAATCCAGTTTGCGAGTCTTTATCTCGTTGAGTGTTGTAAATTTCTCAGTGCGGTCTTTATACGAATTGTTTTTCACACTGAAATACACAACTTTTGTAAACTTATGGGGGCCAGATTTTTACTCTTTCAGTATGTTTTTGGTTCAGAAACCTGTAAAAATTATTTTTTCACATTTTAGACCATTACCTTTTTGCGGATATCTGGACGGAAAGAGTGAGGGTCTGGCATTGACAAGATTTTAAAACCGTATTTTATTGTCGGGGCGTTTTGGTTGAAGATTCCATTGGGAAACTCTCGGTAATTTGCAAGGTATAACCATGCGAAACCAAGGCTCGAGCAGGGGGATTGATAATGGCAGAAACAAATGGAAATGGAATTGTCGGAACCCAGGGAGTTTTACTGGTTTGGATAAGCACTTCTAGAGACTGAGGGCGGAATTTGATTTGAATTTGATGACCTGGAATATTTCTGAAAAAAAAAGTTTTGCTAAAGTTATATTTGATGGAGATTGTGACAAATATTTCTCAAAATACCCAGAAATAGTGGATTTTCGTGAACTGGTCAGTGGTCAGTCTGGGGGTATTTCATATGCGTGACAAATACATATTTTATTGTTTATATTTGTACAAGCGCTGATCCTTTTTGTGGCATTTTCAAGGGTACATCATTTTTTTTATTTTTTTTCCTTATTTCGTTCCATATTTATGGTCAGCCTATATCCTTAGACTTCTTATCCCGATCTTCAACGTTCGATTTCCAGCTAAGTTTAGAGTCTAGAATTAGACCTATATATATAGACACTTTGGGGTTAAATAAGCATGATGCTTTTATTGCAGGCTCTCGACCAATTATGTTTTATTATGGCTAGTAATTACTAACCATTATAAAATATAATAAAAAAATTAAATTTTACTTTTCAAAAGTTCTGTTCATTCAATACGATTATAAGTTTTAAATTTCTAATTAATCATGCAGAATACTAAGAAATAATTCAATTACCTTGGTGATTCTAACTCAGACGATCTGGGTCCATTACGTCGTGCATTTATCATTGACATTGCCCGGTCTCCACGGGCCGCAGCCATCATATATGTCCACATTTCGTTTCATTGCTTTTTATAATCCTAGAGACACAATTAAACTTATCATTTATTTAAAATTAATTGTTAAACTGTTTTTAATAATATTTTTTTCACAATTCACTGAAAATTTCCCGTTTTTTTATCACTTTATCACTTTATCACACTAAAAAAATAAAAGAGTCTATAAAAAAAATCAATTATCACAAATATAGGTAACACTAGATAAAAATAATTTATTCATCAAAATTGTTTTAAAATTTTAATTTCTATGAATTTGACAGCTTTTGGCATGTTGTTCGTCGCAGTGCGGTTATAGTGAGTTCTGCAAAATGCAGTCATACAACTGAAAATAAAAGAAAATGAATTTCAAATAATTTTTTTATTTAATTTGCGTTAAATTTTTATTTAATTGTTTTAATTATATTTATTTCGCATAGATATAAAAATAAATTTATAACAAAAAAAAACACTTTTTCATTTGGGTCAATGTTGAAATGGTATATAGCTGATATATATGAATATGCGGGCTTTACGATACTACAACAATATTATATATGCAAAAATGATAGCAATTCTATATAGATATAGGGGTGAACGGGGTAAAAAGTGACAGGGGTCAGATAAAGGGTTGTAATGTCAGACATATCCAAAGCTTCGGGCATACGATTTTACAATTTCTTCTAATCCACGCCAAAAATAGCTGTTAAATAGTTTTTTTTGCTGTGCCAAAGTACTTCCAGCCATACAAACATGAATTCCTACAGAATTATTGAAAATTATAAAAGTAATGATCCGAAATTGCCGCGCAGCGAAATTTGTTGTAAATAATACAAACAGAAATAAACGTCCCATGTGTGAAAGATGAATATTAGTCAATACCAAAACAGTAATTTTCAGGCAAAATGGTCTAGATTTGCATTTGGAAGAGTAAGTAGTCTTGTACTAATCAAATTAGTAAAATATTTTTTCAATTAAACTGTGATTACCTAAAAGTAGCACAATTTACACCGTTATCCCCTATGCCTCTATATATAAAGTATAGTTGCTGTGGAGATAGTCACTTAAGCATAGTTATTGTTATACATAGCTTTCTCTATCTGTATATATTGTAGTTTTACCATTTTAAAGTTAACATTTCAATTGTATAAAAATGCTACCAGCATTATGGAAAAAAATAAATAAATAAGTCTTTGGGAAATATTTCTCTGTAATTCCATTCCAGTATATAACATAACCTAGATACACGATTGGGAAACGTTTAAACATTTAGTTTTTCTACATTTTATTTAAACTCTTCGAAGTGGTATTGACGTAATGAGCAATGCTTGCAATGCGCCATTAAAGAACACATAGTTATAATAATTTATCTTCTACTTCAATTTTAAACTTCTAGGAAATTTAATTCGTTTATTTTATGTTAATCGACAGGACTATTTATTAACACGTAGCAAGTGATAATATTCAGAGAGCAGTATAGTTGCATTTCTTTTACTTCTACTACACAAATAAAAGTTTGCGGAAATTTATGGCAAAAACCAAGTAGTATAGCTGACCCCCTTCCCTGAAGGGGAAAGCTGCTATGCTGTATTTACAAAAGCCAAAGCCTCAAGTGCAAATCCGGATTCAATTGACCAGAAACTCTAAAAATTTGCCGCCTCCCACAAAGAGATTTAAAGTTTAGTGAAAATTTTAGATTTTTGGGGGGTTTGAGGAGAGGGGTAAGGTGCGTATGGTATTAAATAAAAGGTATTACAAATAGCTATATCATTTAAAAAAAAATTGGAACAAATCCAACACTTCCCGTTCGGGAAGGTCTGCTATACTGTATTTATGCCAAAACCAAAAAGAGTCATATAATTAACTGCTAGTTTGAAACAACAACCAACAGCTAAGCAGCACTCCACAATATTGGAATTCAGGCAGTATACTTAACTAGGACAGTATACTTAAACCGTAAATGCTCCAAGTATGAGCCCTATATAGGGAATCATCTCTCGACAAAAATACGTATATGCTCGATTCGAAAGAAGAGGGGTCAAAATTACACATTTTTAAAAAAAAAGTGCATTACGCTATATGCTGTGTGTGTCGGGAACCCCGTAAGTCGGATTTTAACCGATGCATTTTCTACCCAACTTTTATTTTTTTTTTCAATTTCAATTTCAACATATTAACCACTTGATGACTCGACTCAGTTTTGAAAGGACGTTCTTATCTTAGATCTAATATAATTTTTGGGCTGAACTGCAGTATAGAAGCGAATAATAAGCTCGGAAAGCTTTTTTACTAAACTGAAGTTCTTAATTATGATCTTCCATCAACAAAATTATACTACTACTTTTGGCGGATACCCCCTCTTTCGGCAGGGAAGGGGTTTAAAGTTAGTTTAAAAATGCTAAGCTATATTTTAATGTCCCACTTATAATACAAAATGGAAAAATGATCAAATTAAATTAATTAAAATTAAAATAGAGGGGCTTAACGTTTGTATAACAAATATCATAAAAACATTAATATATGGATTGTGTGTAGTCAAAAGAAAGGTCTTAACAAGAGCCACAATTTTAGTTCTAAGGGTTTCAGTCTATCGTGCCCCCTTCAGCCAGCAGGCAGGCACTTACAATTTCTTTTTTAAGAAATCATTTACCCCTCCTGGAGGCTTATGGAAGAACGATGGA
Organism: Diadocidia ferruginosa; assembly: GCA_027564275.1. Classification (NCBI taxonomy): domain Eukaryota; kingdom Metazoa; phylum Arthropoda; class Insecta; order Diptera; family Diadocidiidae; genus Diadocidia; species Diadocidia ferruginosa. The sequence goes on from JANSTW010055457.1 coordinate 7,920, forward strand.
CTAAAACGCTTAAAACTTGAGTTATAGCCTTTGGAAAGACATTTCATTTGACACTACACGTACACAACTCATATATATCGATATTTTTCATACAAACCTCCCATTTTGAAAGGGGGCCAAAATCTAATCTATACAAAGTCATTGCAAATCGGAAAATGAATTGCCAAATTGTCGGCCATCTTCTCAAACAGAATTCTTTCTCTACAATGAACTAAAAATATTGTCGGCCATCTTCTTAAACAGAATTCTGCCTCTACCAAGAAATCAAGGTCATTCAAATTAGGAAAATCAAATTGAATGTAAATTTTTTAAAAGCTACTACTGGTTGTTATTATACTATGGTCGACATATCCTATACACCCTTAATATTGAATATGTTATAAATTAATGTATTATATCTATATTCTATAGTTAGTTATAAAATTGAATATTGTACAGATAGGTTCATCAAAACCATTTGAATATCCTTCTATATTATGTAGCATATAGGATCTATATAGTATGTTACATATTTTGCCATAACATATATAGAAACTTGCAATAACCTAGATTAAATTTACTGTGTCACAGCCGCCTTGAAATTTATGCTAAACCTATTAAAATTTTAATGAATTTTCTCCAACAATATTATGTCGGTATGTCTTGAAATTATTTACATAAAATAAGAAGAAAAAAATCGGTTCGAGAGCCCCAAGCATAACTGGAATGCTGCTTTTACTATCTCTTAACATTTCTATAAACTGACTCAATCAAAAACTAACATTTTCTCTATTAGTTATAAGTTAAAACTACAAAATAAAATAAGAGGCCCCTTTGATTGTAGACTAGAAACCCTAAGTAAAATTCCAGAGTATAGGGGGACTTATAAAAAATCCACACCAAAATTAACCAAAACCCGTAAAACTGTCTAGTTATATGCTCATATTTAAAAAAAAAAATCGTATGGTACATGGCTACATTCAATCCCAAAGTAAAGGACTGCTAAAAACTCACCCTCAAAAAAACTTTCTCTAAATGCTCATATTTATATGCAATTTTTACAAAAAAAGGGGTAGCTCCCCCTCCTTGAACTAAAGACCCCAAATGCAATCCCAGAGTAAGACACTTCTAAAAACTAACCCCCAACAAAATTAAGCCAAATCCGTTTACTAAGAAAATACTTTCTCTATATGCTCATATTATTTGGTAATTTTTACTAAAAAATCGTATGGGAGCCTCCCTTCCCCTAATTTGACCTAAATACCCCAAATGCAACCCCAGAATATGAGATTACTAAAAACTCACTCCCAACAAATTTGGTCTAAATCCGTTTACCAGAAAAAAATATGCTCGTATATTTCTGTCATTTCTAACAAAAAATAATCGTATGGGAGCCCCCTACCTTTGATCTATAGTCCCCAAATGCAATCCCAGAGTATGGGACCACTAAAAACTCACAGACGGACGGATAGACGGATGGACAGACGGACGTCCAGACACTTTTATTTTCTAGTTTTTCTGAATCAGTGTATCATAAAATGAGAAAAAAACATGGTCATGAGTCATGACAATTTGACCATTTTGACCTAAATTAAGGTTTGTACTATTTGCATACAATATCCATTGCATATTTTTAATAAAAAAAAATCATCTCTGTGTCTATACTCTGTATATTTATGGACTGTGCTTAGACATATCCATTATCCAATATCCATATATAAAATATACATAGATATTTTTACCTTGCTTAAGCGGCCCCATTCAGTCAGCTATATACAAAACTATAAGGACCACATATTTGTATTCTTCTGTACTGATCAAATAATCCATATTTTTAGAAATTTAATTTTCTTGAACCAATAAATACATAATTTTCTTAAGGATCGGATTTAAAAGTATAAAATATATTTTCAAAATTAATAAAATATACTTATACAATTTTAACCCTAGGATTCTCCACAGTAGGTTTAGCCAGACCTTTGGCTTATAAAAATATGTCTATGTTTTTTTTTAGTGCGGTTTAGAACCGACCTGTCCATGACTTCCTCAAAGTAGATATGCCGTACGCAGTGAGCACGAAAGAAGACCGTTTTCGTGTTTGGTTCATACTTTTTTTCAGTCGACAACCGAAAATCCCAGAAATTTTTTTTTAGGTCTGCGCAGACCTACATAAACTTTATATGCTTGTACGGATTACAAACAAATGTTTACATGTTTTCGGGCACAGACAGGAAGTATAGCATCGTGGTTCGAACGATAAACATATATAAACACATAAACACACAAACCTGCCTGTCATCCCGTACAAAATATGTATAGGTCTGCACAGACCTGATAAAAAAGTTAGCGTCAAAAAATGCCTGAACATCTTAGGGTGAAACCCATAAATAATATTTTTTTTATTGTAATTTATGCTTCTTTTAAAATAAATGGCTCATATCTATGCGGAATTAACTTAAAATTTAACAAATGTTTATTGAATGTATGCTTCTATAATGTCTGCGCCCCGTATAATCATGTTTGTTAACATGCTGTAAATAAATTGCTAAGCATTAAAATCAAATAAATTAAAACGCAAATTATGATTGCGTTGCGACACATAAAACGATTTACAGAAACTGTTCTAACATTATGGGTCATCATTATTATTATTATCAGCATTGTACATGCGAACATGCGACGTCCATTAAACACGCATTACATTAAATATGAATTCACATTATTTTATTATGTATACTCATGTACTACACATAAAATAGTAAATCTTTTGTTACTAACTACTATAATACATATATAATATTTGTGGTTTATTAACTCTCTATTTATTGTGGAAGTTGGATAGCTTTGTGTTATTCATTTATATAGTTCTGTTATAAGCAAACGCATAAAAGCTCATAAACACGTAAGCTTTTGTTTGGTAAATAGAAATACTAAACATTCTAATTTATATATAGTTAAAGTCATAACTATTTTGTGATTTCACAATTTGATATTTTGTAAAACCAATAAATTTATTAAATATTATACAAGTGATTGAAATTTTGTAAAAAAAAAATCTACCAATCCATCTCTTTTATTTCATTGTGCAAATCAGAATTTTTTGTTGGTTAATTAATCAATTTTTTTGTAGTATAAATTTCATATAGAACTTAATTGCCTAAAGCTATGTAAAAGCAGCAAATTTTTAAAGCTTTTACAATTTAATGGAACGCCATTAGGCGGTTTATACAAAATTATAAGCTTTAATTATTGGATTTTGTTGCATTAAATTAATGTTGATGTTTTCATAAGCTTTTACATATGAAAGGAAATTATTGTTGATAGATATTTTAACGAACTTAATTATTTCCCAATATGCATACATTATAAATGTATATATATATTAGGAAAACATGTAAATTCAAAAAAATTAAGAAAACAAGAAATTATGCACAAAACTTGAAAGTATTCTTTAAAAAAAACACCCTAAAGCTCTAAAATTATACTGTTCCCGTTTTTCATAAACTTTAATCTAAATTTAAATTATACAAACTCAGATAGTTCTTCTCATCCATATACAATTTTTAGAAAATTTTCGAAATAATATTCAGTTTATATTATTATTTCGAAAAACTTTATATATTAAAAATAAAAATATTATATTTGAAGCAAGAAAAAAAAATTGCATCCATCAACTTCTTCTATTACCCATCCATATATATATAATTTACGTATTATAATCATCATCACAAAAAATAATATTTCCACTTTTCTATTTTCTTTACATTTAACAAGCAAACGACGACGAAGCGAATAGAAAAAAAAACATATTTTACAGAAGATTCATTTTCCATTAGAAATATTAGCATAAACAAACTTCAATTTTCAATAAAACATTTCGCATATTATATTATATAACGTCGAGTGAACATTTTCTCGTTTTACAATTTTTCCATCACATATAATATACAGGGTGATTCATGGGTACGGGAAAAAAATCGTTACACCTAAGTCAAAAAAATTCTTTGAAGTCATCTAGTTTTTGGTTACACATTTTTGTGTAGGAAATTAATTCAATTTTCACAAAAAAATTTGCTT